>WSYH01002444.1:0-86774 GCA_036426205.1 Ascaphus truei
TATGGTGGCCTTTCCTTCTCCCACACTCCGCGCCCTGATGGCAGGGGTGGAGGCGTGGGGCTCCTGCTCTCCTCTCTCTGCCGTTACCGAACCCTTCCTATTCCCCCCTCTCTTGCTTTTCCCTCCTTTGAGGTTCACACAGTCCAGATCTTCTCTCCTCTCCCTGTCCACATGGCGGTCATCTATTGCCCACCTACCTCTACTCATCCCCCTTCTGCCTTTCTCTCTCACTTTGAATCCTGGCTCTCTTTCTTTCTCTCCTCAGACTCCCCTGTTCTTCTCCTTGGGGACTTCAACTGCCACATTGATGACCCCTCTCTCCCTTGGGCTTCCCGCTTTCTTTCTCTAACCTCTTCTTTTGGCCTTCAACAGTGGACTGCAGCCAGCACCCACAAGGATGGCCACTACTTGGACCTGGTTTTCACTAAAAACTTCTCTCTCTCCGACTTCTCCATTTCCCCTTTTCCTCTCTCCGACCATCACCTCATCTTATTTTCTCTCTCTCGCTTCTCTCCATCTCCATCTCGCCCTCGTTTTTGCAGAAACCTGCGCTCTATTAACCTACCAGCTCTTGATTCCACTTTACGCTCCTCCCTCTCCTCTCTCAGTTCTGCTTCAGACCCTGACAACCTGGTCAGGAACTACAACTCTGCCTTATCTTCCTCTCTTGATCTTCATGCCCCACTTTCTCTCTGCCGTCCTCGCCCTTCTAACCACAGACCCTGGCTAAACTCCCACACACGCATGCTGCGTTCCTCCACTCGTTCCTCTGAACGCCTCTGGAGGAAATCTCATACGCTCGCAGACTTCATTCACTACAAATTTATGCTATCCTGTTTCAACTCTGCCCTCTTTCAGGCTAAACAAACCTACTTTTCATCACTAATCAACACACACAAGTCTAACCCACGCCGTCTCTTTTCTGTCTTTGACTCTCTACTCAGACCACCCTCAGCTGCCTCCTCTTCTTCCTCCATCTCACCTCAGGACTTTGCTGACTTTTTTAAGAAAAAGGTGGAGTCCATACGGCAGAACATCCCATCTGTTGCCTCCTCCCATCCCACAATGCTTCCCAATTCTCCTCCTGTCTTTCTTGACTCTTTTTCTGCTATCTCGGAGGAGGATGTATCACTGCTGATCTCCTCTTCTCCCTCTACCACTTGCCCTCTTGATCCCATTCCCTCCCATCTCCTAAAACCTCTTGCTCCTTCTATAATCCCTATGCTCACACAGATCTTTAACTCTTCCCTCTACTCTGGTACCTTTCCATCATCCTTCAAGCATGCAACCGTTATACCATTACTCAAAAACAGCAAGCTTGACCCTACCTGTCCTTCTAACTATCGACCTGTCTCCCTCCTGCCTTTTGCCTCCAAACTCCTTGAACGTCTTGTATTCTCTCGATTGCTACACTTTCTCAACACCTATTCTGTACTAGACCCTCTACAATCTGGCTTCCGCACTGCTCACTCTACTGAAACAGCCCTCACTAAAATAACTGACGACCTCCACGCTGCCAAAGACAGAGGTCATTACACTCTGCTCATATTACTCGACCTCTCTGCAGCATTCGACACCGTGGACCACCCTCTTCTCCTTCACATTCTCCATACTCTTGGTATTCGGAACAAAGCTTTATCCTGGATCTCCTCTTACCTCTCCCATCGTACCTTCAGTGTCTCTTTTGCTAACACCTCCTCCTCCTCTATTGATCTCTCTGTGGGGGTACCCCAGGGCTCTGTCCTGGGACCCCTTCTCTTTTCTCTCTACACACTCTCTCTAGGTGACCTAATCACATCTTTTGGGTTTAAATATCACCTCTATGCTGACGACACACAAATTTACCTTTCAACCCCTGACCTTACACCTGCTATACAGACCATAGTTTCTGAATGCCTGTCTGGAATATCATCCTGGATGGCCATCCGCCGACTGAAACTTAACATGGCAAAAACAGAGCTCCTTATACTACCTCCCAAACCTGGCCCTACTACATCCTTCCACATTGCTATTGGAAATACGATCATTCACCCAGTAGCCCAAGCACGCTGCCTAGGGGTCACACTTGATTCCTCTCTCTCATTCTCCTCTCATATTCAAAACGTTTCTAAAACTTGTCGCTTTTTCCTCCGCAATATCACAAAGATACGCCCTCCCTCTGTTACTCAACTGCTAAAACTCTGACTCAGGCCCTCATTCTCTCACGTCTCGATTACTGCAACCTCCTGCTGTCCGGCCTTCCTACCTCTCACCTGTCTCCCCTACAATCTATCCTAAACACTGCTGCCAGAATCACTCTACTCTTTCCTAAATCTGTCTCAGCGTCTCCCCTGCTGAAATCCCTCTCCTGGCTTCCGATTAAATCGCGTATCTCACACTCAATTCTACTGCTCACTTTTAAAGCTTTACATTCTTCTGCCCCTCATTACATCTCAGCCCTAATGTCTCGCTATGCACCATCACGACTCTTGCGTTCTTCTCAAGGATGTCTTCTTTCTACCCCCTTTGTATCTAAAGCTCTCTCCCGCCTTAAACCTTTCTCACTTTCTGCCCCACACCTCTGGAATGCCCTTCCCCTCAATACCCGACTAGCTCCCTCGCTATCCACCTTTAAGACCCACCTTAAGACACATCTGCTTAAAGAAGCATATGAGTAGCACTGGATAATCATGGACACATGACACAAAGCTTGGCCCCCTGCAGACGCACTTACTAGTATTCCCTCCTACTGTCTCTGTACGTTCTCCCTACCTACCAATTAGATTGTAAGCTCCTTGGAGCAGGGACTCCTTCTTTAATGTTACTTGTACAGTATGTCTGAAGCACTTATTCCCATGATCTGTTATTTATATTTGTTATTTATATGACATGTATTACTACTGTGAAGCGCTATGTACATTTTATGGCGCTATACAAATAAAGACATACATATATACCTCTAATTGCTGGTTAGAAATAGAGACGCATCACGCGTCCCCCACCCCCCTCTCGGCTCTACTGTGGTCTCAGACCCATAAAAGCAGAAAGCCCCTGAGATTCTACCTCGGGGCAATGAGGTGCACGTGGTCGACTTAGATAAAAACCAAAGGGAAACATGGCCTAGCTTCATCCCCCTCACAACTCACCCCCATTTTCGGGAACCCGGACTTCCCACCCGGTTGCTCCCGTACCCAATTCGGCCAATTTCAAGGCCTAAATATCAAAGTGATTGCGGATCTACTGGAAAGCGATGAGGTCATGCCCCTCCAAGAATTTAGGAATAAATTATCGTCCCCCGACCTCCCCATATTCCAATACCTGCAGATTAGGCACTTCCTGAGAGCACAATCCCCTAGCCTAAAATTCCCAACGCGCTCCAGATTCGAGACCCTACACAGGCGGCACACTTTATTCGAGTACGGCTCATTCCGCAAGCCGGGATATGTCCCGGCTTGCGAGCCGCACTCCCTCAGCGTGATGCGCGGGTCACGCGTCATCGGGTGCCTGTGCCGCCTGTACGCGTGCCCAGGGCTCCCCGAGGGAGCCCTGGTGTCGCGCGGATGTGAGGACGGCGGCGGGACGTTCCGGGGGACTCGGCGGACCCGGTGAGGAGAGGGGGAAGCCCCGATCGGCGGGCCTCTCCTCCGAGGCTTCGGCGAGCGCCCGGCACCCTCCGGCGCGCGCCAGGTTACTGCTGCGGCTGAGAACGGGCAAATGCTCGAATAAACTCGGCCGCAGCAGTATGTCTCAAATGGGAGTATCAGAAGGGCTTAATCTCTGAGGTATACAAAATATTGGAGGCAGCCCAATCCCCCCCCACCCACTCCTATATGCAAAAGTGGAGCGAAGACCTGAACACTCCCATAGACCTGGAGGACTGGGAGGATGTCTGGGAGGCTACTACCAAAACATCAATTTGCTCAGTCACGAAGGAAAATATCTACAAAATCTTATTCCAATGGTACCTGACCCCGAGTAGACTGAGCCAGATCTACCCAGGCACCTCCGACGTGTGCTGGAGGGGATGTGGTCAAAGGGGTGACATGTCCCACATTTGGTGGACATGGCCGGAGATCCAGAGATTCTGGGCCCGGATCCTGATTGAGACTTTGGACTTTGAGGTCCCCTTGGACCCCCTGACCTACAGTAGCGACATACTTTATTAAAGTAAATGCCGGCGGCATGCCGGGATCTACCCCAGCTGCCGCCAGTAAAAAATGCGCGCTGCCGCGTTTCCCCCACGCACCCCCCCTCCACATCGCGCGCAATTACCCCCCCTTCTGGACCCCGAACCCGGCTTCTGTCATGCCCCTCTGCTTCCCCGCACCCCCGCTTACCTTAATTTCATCTCCAGGGGTGTCGGGGAAGCCTGGGGAAGCCGGGGAAGACGGGGAAGCCGGGCGCGCATGTGACTGTGACGTCACAGTGCGCCGCCACGCGCCGCGGCTACCCGCTTCCCAGCCTCATACAGCCAGCGGCATTTGCTCGAATAAGAGCTGCCGCTGCTGTACGTGCTGGGGAAACCAATTGAAGACCTCCCTGCCCCTATAGCTAGACTTACATCTGCGATCCTTACGGCCGCCAGATGTTGCATCGCTGCGGCCTGGAAGCAAGTTAAGGCCCCCTCCAGGAGAACAGTAATTACAAGGATAGACGGGGTCATGAACATGGAGAGACTGACAGCCATGCTGAGGCAAAAAAATGCCTCAATTTTATAGAACCTGGGAGCCTTGGCCAGGGTCGGGAGCCCCGACACTGGTGCAAGCCCTACTGCAACACTAGAACCCTTACTACCGAGGGCCGAGGCGCCCCTCCCCCCCCCAAAACCCCCCCCCCCCCCTCCCCCCTGCTTTTTCCCCATGTCATTCCCAACTATCTACCCGCCCCTCGTCATCCCCTCTTTTTTCACCACTGTAAATGGAAAAAAGGTTTATTGTGTGTCTCCAATTGCCTCCGTTATGTGCCTGTAATTTGTTTCTTTGACAAACTGTTCTGCCATGTTGTGATTGTTATACCTGTCAGTGCATCAAATGACACCAATAAAGGAAAAATATTTAAAAAAAATAAATAAATCATTAAGCAAACAGTCTACAGCAAGCATGTCAAACTCATAGGCCAACATGGGCCAAATAAACAAGGTTTAAGTTTAGGTGGGCCGCAAAAAAACAAAAACTTCAATTTTCATAGAAACATAGGTTTATTTTGAAAAGTACAGTATAAAAAAAAAAGAACAAGAATAACGATAAAATTAATGTTTTCTTCCTGACACTTGGCATCTCTGACTCCCTCTCCCTCTGACTCCGTCTCCCTCTGACTCCCTTTGGCTCCCTCTGACTCTCTCTCCCTCTGACTCTCTCCCTCTGACTCCCTCTCTCCCTCCCTCTGACTCTCTCCCTCTGACTCCCTCTCTCCCTCCCTCCCTCTGACTCTCTCTCTCTCCCTCTGACTCTCTCTCTCTCTCTCTCTGACTCTCTCTCTCTCTCTGACTCTCTCTCTCTCTCTCTCTCTGACTCTCTGAGAGAAGGTGGGTGGGGGGGATAGCAAAAAGGGGGTGGGGAGGAGAGCAAGGGTGGAAAGAGCCGAGAGGGGGTGGGGGAGGAGGAGAAGGGGGGAGGAAGAGAGAGAAGGGAGGAGAGAGAGAAGGGAGAAAGACTAGGGGGGAGAGAAACTGGGGGGGGTGAGAGAGAAGGTGGGTGGGGGAAAATGGAGAAATGAGGTTGGTTTCTTAGAATTCCCGAGCACCGCTGGGTACTTTTAGGTAGTTTATTTAGAAGATCTTCTCTTTCCCTTTCATGGGAGGATGCTCCGTTCAGGAATATGAGCACTTGACCGGGAGGTGAAAATGTTTCTCTCCGAGTCCAGTGCAACCTGAGGTTACCATTATAGCCAGATACAGTATGCTGTAGACCAAGCATGTCAAACTCGCGGCCCGCGGGCCGCATGCGGCCCACAACGAACATATTTGCGGCCCGCCCAGTGGTTCCTATGGTGCGCCTGGCGGCGCCTTGGTGCGGGGCCTTCTGCCTAGAGTGGGCGCCGCGATTATCTCCTCCACCATACCCCTCCTTCATGCCGGCCAGGCGTATATATCTTTGTGTGTGTGTGTGTGTGTTGGTGTGTGTATATCTGTGTGTGTGTGTGTATATCTGTGTGTGTGTGTGTGTGTGTGTGTTGTGGTGTGTAGTTATGCGTGTTTTGTGGGTATATCGTGTGTTGTGTGTCTTGTTGTGTTTTCTTGTGTTTGTGTTTTTGTTTGTTTTATATATCTGTGGTGTGGTATCTTGGGTATATCTGTGTGTGTGTATATTCTGTCCCGTGTGTGTGTGTGTGTGTATATCTGGGTGTGTGGTGGTGTATAATACTTGGTGTTGTGGTGTACATCTTGTGTGTGTGTGTGTGTATATCTGTGGGCGTGTGTATATCTGTGTGTGTGTGTGTCGGGTGTTTATACTATCTGTGTGTGTGTATATGTGTGTGTGTGGTGTCTGTGTACTGGTGTGTGTGTTTTGTTGTGTGTGTTGTTGTGTGTTTGTTGTGTGGGTATGTGTGTGTGTATATCTGTGTGTGTTGTGTTAGCTGTGGTTGTGTAGTCATCAGTGTTGTGTATATATCTGTTGTGGTTTTGTGATATATCTCTGGTGTGTGTGTGTGTTGATTGCTTATCTCTTCCGTGTTGTGTGTGTGTCAGCTGTTGTGGGTTTGTGTATAATCTGTTTGTGTGTGTGTGTTTGTGATATCTGTGTGTGTGTGTGTTTATTTCGTGTGTGTGTATATCTGTGGTTGAATATTGTGTGTGTATCCTGTGGGGTTGTGTTTATCTCTGTTGTGTGTGTTATAATCTGTGTGTTATGTGTGTTGTTATCTGTGTGTGTGTTATTCTCGTGTGTGTGTTCTTAGTGGTTGGGTATATATGTGTGTGTTTTTTGTTGTTTTATCGTGTTTGTATTGTTTAAGCCGTGTGTGTGACTTTTATTGGTAGAATCTTGTTTACTGTTATACGGTTTTATCTGTGTCTGTGTTCGTCTGAAGAGAGAGCGCGTTGTCTGAGAGAAGCGCGTCTGAAGAGAGGCAGCGCGAAGAGAGAGAGCAGTCTGAGAGAGCGGAGGCGAGGTCTGAAGTAGAGAGAGCGTCAGAGAGAGCGTATGAGAGAGAGAGCGTGTCTGAGTCAGAGAGAGCGCGTCTGAGAGAGAGAGAGCGCGTCTGAGAGAGCGCATCTGAGAGAGAGTGCGTCTGAGAGAGAGAGCGCGTCTGAGAGAGAGCGCATCTGAGAGAGAGCGCATCTGAGAGAGAGAGAGCGCGTCTGAGAGAGAGAGCGCATCTGAGAGAGAGAGCGCGCATCTGATGAGAGAGAGCGCCGTCTGAGAGAGGAGAGAGCGGCATCTGGTCTGAGAGAGTGCGTCTGAGAGTGCGTCTGAGAGAGAGTGTGTCTGAGAGAGTCAGAGAGAGAGAGTCAGAGAGAGAGAGAGAGAGAGAGAGAGAGAGAAGAGAGTCAGAGGAGCAGCAGAGAGAGAGAGATCAGGAGAGAGAGTCGAGAGAGACGAGAAGTCGAAGAGAGAGTAAGAGGAGGAGTCAGAGAGGAGTCAGGGAGAGAGACAGGAGAGAGGGAGTAGAGGAGAGAGTCAGAGAGAGAGAGTAGTTCAGAGATATAGCCAGAGAGGGAGTCAGAGGGAGAGAGAGTCAGGGGGGGAGAGGGAGGGAGAGGGAGGAGAGGGAGAGAGTCAGAGGGAGGGAGAGTAGAGAAGAGGGAGCCACAAGGAGCAGAGCGGAGACGGAGACGAGTCACGGGGGAGTCGAGGGAGAGGGAGTCAGAGATGCCAAGTGTCAGGAGAGAAAGAAAACATTAATTTTATCGTTATTCTTTGTTCTTTTTTTTATACTGTACTTTTCAAAATAAACCTATGTTCTATGAAAATTGTAAGTTTTTGTTTGTTTTGGCGGCCCCCTAAACTTAAACCTTGTTATTTGGACCAGGTGGGAGCAAGAGAGAGGGGAAGAGAGAGAGAAGAGAGAGAGATGAGAGGAGAGGGAGAGAAGAGATAGGGAGGAGAGAAAGAGAAGATGGAGGAGAGAGAGGACCGAGGAGAGAGTCAGGATGCGAGAGAGAGTCAGAGGGAGAGGGGAGGGAGGAGAGGAGAGAGAGAGCCAGAGAGATGATTCGAAGAAGAGGAGAGAGTCAGAAGAGAAGAGTCAGAGGAGAGAGAGGTCAGAGGGACAACCCCCCCCCAGTCTCTCTCCCCCCTTGTCTTTCTCCCCTCCCTTCTCTTGGTAAAAGAGGTGGTCACTGCCCACAGGTGTCAAGAGAAAATGAGCACAGAGAATGTCTCAATCACCCAGCGGGTGTCTCAGACACGATGCCCGATTTCCCCTAACCTCTTGGGACCTCTGAGTTACAATCCGTTTCTCCAGCGAGCTTGAATAATGGGGTTAGCATTGTGGAAAACACTCTCACCCTCTCCCTGAAGAACTGCAGCCTCATGCAGGAGTATACAACAGTTAATTTAGTCTTTTATTCTTTCAGTACAGCAACAGCATACTGACATCCGTACACTCTCTGAAAGCAAGAGAGATTATCCCCCACTGGACCTTCCATAACCCAGCGGAGTGTCACCTCGCAGCTTGCTCTTCTCTTGGGCCCTGGACTCAACCCCCAGGGCTTCAGGCCCCAAAGGTCTATCCTTGTCTCCCACACTCCCTGGTGGAGTATGGGGTAGATACTCCCACTCCCCTGAGGGAGGGGATAGAAGGTGAACCAGAGCCCTGACTCAAACTTCTACAACAACTAAACTTGGAGCTGCAGCCCCTTTTTGTTACCAGGGGAGGGGCTCCAGGTCTCAGCCGCGTATGGGCAGTACCCAGACCATAAGCCGCCCCCCCTTTCACTCAAGGGAACTGCTTACTACAGTATGGCAGATTTCATCCTAACGTTGCAGGCAGGGAAATTAGTAGTCCAGGGGGCACCTGGCTACATTTGTAAAATGCCAACATATTCTGCAGCCCGGTACAATGGGAATACAGAGATTTGATCATTACATAAACAGAGTGGCATACGAATAAGGACAAACATGCACACACAGATGTAGTGAGATCCTCGCCTGTGAAAGTTTACACTCTAGAGGGAATGAGGAACAATGTTGAAACAAAAAAGGGGAAGTGGCTGCTCATTGTAGAACTGAGTGTATATCAGGCTGGAGTATGGTACTGCCCGACTTCTGATCCCAATAAGATTTAGGATGGGGATGTTAAATAGCGTGGAGGTTGCACCAGACGTATAACTGGTCCTAATAGGGTTTGAGGAGGGAGTTGGATGTTAACGGTATGCCAGATAGGCTTCCTTGAGAAGGTGAGTTTTCAGGGATCGCTTGGAACCGGGTATGTTGGGTAATAGAAATGCTGGTTTATCACAGTAGATTGGTTACTACCAGCCAGTGTCATTACAGATATAGAAAAGTGTATAATGATTACAAATGAATGGTCAAGTGTAAGTCTCTTACCTAATTTCCTGGCCAACATACACTGAAACCTTTTCTGTGCATATCAGAGACGGCAAATAAATGTGTTGAGTTTTTCCTAGATCTGGCAATGGGCATGCTTGAGCAGAACCATGTTTTTTGGAAAAGGTTAAGGAAAGTTGGCAGTATCCAGGGTAATCCTACACTATGCTGTCATTTTTGGCAACATGAACTGTAGAAAAGTCGAGACCTGTTTGTACCTTTCCTGAGCTTAGCCCATTCATTCATTTTTTTTATTTTGCATTTTCTTTATCCCTTTTTTTTTTTTCAGAAATCCATCAACAACAAACTTGAGTTTTCATGCATAGGAACATGCTTGTTGCAATTTTTAAAGATACTTTACACTGCTACCATGTTACTCTGAAGCTTATTTTTCAGCTTTGAGTCCTTTTCCCCCTCCTTCCTTAAGGGCAGAACTAGGGCAAAGCAATAATTTTTATTCACTTCTGAAAGGTTACAGTAATAAAGAGACCCTTGTTAACATCAGAGTACATGGCAGCCAGAAGTTTTCACAGGCTTGTCATTGTTTATTTTATCTGTAATTTGGAACCTTCTGCACTCTTAAAACATTGGCAAGAGAACGTTTAACCATTCGACTGCTTCATTCGCACACAACCAGTTTAAAAGCAAGTGTTTCATTCTGCTCCTTTGAAATGTAGAACACATTTTAACACTGCTCTCAAGAGTCTCTGTGTGCAGCAAGAAAAGGAGCCCAGATTTGTGTTGCCTTTAAAACATGATCACATTAGTTCTTCTTTCAACAACCCCAGCCCAAAATGGCACAAACTCCACTATTAAGCATGTGTACAGTATAAAAAGTCAATTCTCTCAGTCTACTGCATGGGTTCTCAAATTTTCCCTTCTTGCAGACCACTGCAACGTCAATTGTATGCAGAACCAACATACGTCCTCTTAACTCCATTCCTCAACATATTACTAACCAAGAATGTATCAGACGTTTCAACTCTTTCTGATATTCAGCAGTTATCATTGATTTTTGGAGCCTGTCTCACTAATTTTTAGTCTATTGACTTCAGTGGGTTAAAATCAGTAATTTTCCATGAAAATGCTAGCTTTTGTCCAGAAACCCTCACATATTACAGATTTTAGTCCTTTGTGGTGTTGTCTCTCTCAACAAACAGTTGCAATAAGCAACCAAAGTGGTATGGTACCTGCCATGGTGCTACTGATATGCATGTGATAACAAAGGTAGAGCGAAGAACAGTCTGTCTTGGGTCTTGCAGTGAGAAAAGTGGCTTAATGAAGCATCGTGTCAGTCCACACTGGGACTTTTTTCAAGATGCAAATAATACAGAGCGTGAATCAACCATTGAAATCCTCAGCAACGACTGGAAAAGCGTGGGCAGCTGTTGCAAACCTTTGTGTTGCCGACCAACCCGTGAGAGACCAGAAGTGAAACCATGCAAGCGGAATGGGAAATTTGGCCGCTACCAAGTATCTGGTGGTGTTTGGCCGCAGAGGGAACCACAGCCTCTCCGCCACAGGACACTGAGCCAGTGGCCGCTTCTACTTTAAAGCAAGTTTTAGGGTAAGGGGTTAATTTTAGGGGCTTTAGCGGTTAGGGTAGGGGTTTTTAGGGTAATGGGTTAAGGTTTTTTGGGTAGGGGGTAGTGCTAATATTAGGGGTTAAGATTGTTTTTTTTTTTAGGGCAAGGTTTAAGGTTGGAGACTAAGCGGCCTGCAGCCGACTATCCATACTGGAAAACGAGTGACGACTTAGCACCGGTGTCCTTTTGGTTGCGGCGAAACGGCCTTGATCAAATGTCCTAGACCGCAGGGCAAGAGAGTTAAGCACTATGGTAGGAAAAAATAAACGGTGAACAACAAATTATCAAAAAAATCATATTTGAAACAAGTACCAAAAGGTTCATATACAATATTGCTTTGTATTGTGTGAGCTGGTAGGATATCGGTCATTGTAAATGGTTACAAAGTAAACTAGAGTTGCTAATTATCACCTGCACAAGGAAAGTATACAGACACGACTGTAAAAGTTAACCAACAGACTAATCCCGCTAAAAGTGAGGGAGATCATTGAATCTATAAGTATACAATTGACTGACTTGGAGCCGACAATTCAATATAGAGACTAGTGCTCATCGTTATTTATTTTCCTATCAGTCATTGACTCTTGAACAGTTTCACTTCTGGTGTTTCTCCCGGCAACCCGTCAGGTTTGCGGCAGCTGTCTGCACTTTTCCAGTCATCATTGAGGGTTTAAATGGTATTTTTATCTTTTAAAAAGTCCCTGTGCAGACCAAAATGTTAGTTTATTATACCATTTCTCCCACACATGTTACACATCACATATATAAAAGATATATACATATATGTAATATTTTGGTGTGTGCATATATACATCTCCTTGACTTGAATGGGTGTTTGTGGCAGATCACACCTTTTGGGATATATTGAGTCACCCATCAAGTAGAATTTACACACCTACATGCTTCTCTGTTGCTGCCAGTTGCAGTGCTACATCCAGGATCCTTAAGTCCCACTAATAACTATAACAAAAGACAAAAATCCCAATGTTACATCCAATATGACAAATTCTATAGTTAAATACGTATCTGTTTATCTTCTCATTTAGTTAAATTCCATCAAAATGTATGGAACCACCGGAGGTAACATGGAAACACACATTAGACAAGAGACCGAAATATGTAAAAACTGACCAGTTTTATTGTTACACTAAAGAAAAACAAAACTGGGAAAACAAAATGGAGTCTGCAAACTGTGCAGAGCTACATGCAAAAGGTTATGATCGGTTAGGAAACAAACTGGGAAAACAAAATGGAGTCTGCAAAGTGTGCAGAGCTACATGCAAAAGGTTATGATCGGTTAGGAAACAAACTAGAACAGGGGCAAATAATGCTAAACGAAACAGGACAAACCAACTTTGGCTGCAAGAATTGCAATACTAGTAGGGGACAAATAATAAACGGAAAATACTGCAATGGTAATACAAGGCAACAAATAAGGAAGGACCGGAAGATCTGTAGAACTGAAAGCTTGATAAAAGGAACAGGGAAAGTCGCAGCGCTAGGGAAAAAAAATAATAACCCGACACCTGAATTGAAAACAGAAAGTTTGACAAGCAAAGAACTAACAGACTGGGTGGGGTTTTATACACAAACGAAGTTGTCAGCTGGCCTCATGGACTGTTCTAGTTCTTACCAGTTCTAGACCTGAATTGGACTCCTCTGTGCACCCTTGCAGGTCTATGAGGGGTACTGCAGGAGGGAATCATGACCTTTTTTGCAGGTCCCAACACAGAGGTGAACATTTACTGTACAGGTAATGTTAGAACCTGCAAAAAGGGCATACCGTGATGTAGTTGCAGGATTATAATGCTATGGCCAAATAATTTGACTAAATGGACCACACTTATGAGAAGAAAAACAGATAAGTATTTAACTGTATAATTTGTCATATTGGATGTAGCACTGGGGCTTTTTGTCTTTTGTCATATACATGAGGTCACAATCCCAGTAGCACTTCTTCTGACGCAAATATATATGGCGTTGTGGGTTTGCGTTCTGAGTTTACAGGGATAGTGTGTGGCTCCCACTAATTACACCATCACTTCCTTCCATCTTGTGTTTTCGCTTTTTGTGCTGTTTACGTCTGCTTTTCCATCCACAGCCTCAGTAGAAAAAGCTTCAGATATAAGCTACAATATATGAACCCTTCGTGGAGTGGTGGGTTACCTCCTCCTTTCTCCATGGGATTTCCATTGTTCTCCGTTGTAGCATCTGCAATGGATGGATCAGTACATAATATACCATCTTATAACCAATAAAAACATTTAGCTGACCGACAAGAACCTTAATTGGACTATTTCCTAGTGTTGCTCCTGTTTCTCAGTAAATCTTTACATGTTGTATCACATAAGGTTACTAAATCGAAGAGTACCCCATAGGAAATCATTGCAATTAATAATAGCAACTTTTCATCTAGCTTACGTTTTAGTGCTGCTTTAAAGCTTGCATTTCAAATCTAGTAAACCATTTCTTAATTTTAAACACCAGGTTTTATGCAATACAATGTCATTAACCTTGGTTTAGCTCTTGATTCAAACGAGGGGATATCTAGTAACCTATTTTGGCCGAAGTAACTCGTTTTGCCAAAGTGTAGACCCTTTGATATCTTTACGGTTACTCTTTTGAACAAGCTCACACCCAAACCTTAGAAACGATAAAGGTTGACATTACTATTAAATAATCTTTGCCAAAAGGTGGATTTGGCATAATGTGATTTTACTCTGTAGTTCATTAACTTACGTTATACTTAAAGCATGAGAGCGTGACAACGTGTCTTGTGGACCAAAAAAGTGAAAAGTATATTGAAGCTGGGAGGGATCGGCAGAACATAAGTAGCATGGTTTTGTTCCGGGGGGCCCTCGTTCAAATACCATTAAAAGGGAAAAAATGTTTCCTTTTAGGGATTGCTTTAAAATAATAGAAGAAAAGTTTACAATTCAGTTTCCGAACAACGTTAATATGATAACACTGTAATTGTACATTCAAATTTAGCATACTGTAGATATTACATTTTAGTTACTCACCGGTTTTGTGGGATCTTTAATAAACAGAACGGATAATTACCAGATGTGTTCCCTTAGAAATTGTATAGAAATTGCTATTTGTTTTTGCGGAATAAAATAACATAGAAAATTACCCATATTTACTACGCTGTTCTATTCCATAAGATACCTTCTGGCCCTGGATGACACCTAATGGACCGTTCACTTCAATAGGCTCTAAGGTGTCTTCTAGTTCATTATGGAGAGGCACTGCTTCATAAAGATCGAACAATGTGCTTTAGTTAAATGTGCCAAATAATTATATTTAAGAGAAGGTCTTTTGATACTCATGCAAACTCTTCACACGTGTACTGTAGCTATCAATAGGTTTATCTTTCCTTCACAAGTAGCTTCAAATGACATATGTTGATGGTTCTTGTTTAAGTATCTTTTTCTCATTATGTATTTAAATATCACAGATCCAAGTGAGTAAGGTGGACATTTTCCAACTTCTGTTCTACATCAAGTCTATAAAATATTATTGTATAGTGTAGGACTATAGCACACATACAGCATGTACTCTCCAGAAACATCATCTTGAATTAGCAGTCATAGTTTTTCCAGATATGTTAGAGACTGGCTTTCAGCATGTAACATTACTAAACCTCTGCAGACTTTATTTTGCCCCAAAGCTTGTGCTGTTTTTTAATTAACTCGGCAAAGCATTTGATTACATCTATAGTGAGAAACTAATGATTTATGTCTTGGCAAGTGTGTTGCTATACATACTGTTTCTATGTTTGCTTTCACTTTCTAAGCAAAAATAACTTGGGCCCAGACTCCCAAAGCACCGTTTAGTGACTTAAAGCAGCAATACAGGTTGCATTTTATTTTTTATTTTTTTTAATTATAGGTTTGAAGCAGGGGGTCTCCTCAGCTGAACTGCGTTGTTTTCAGCTCTAGGGACCCCGTGCTTTCAGAGATACCTCCGTAGCAGTACAGGTATCTCTGGAGTTTAAATGTCCTGGGCACGTCGGCTAATAGGATACTGGCCAATAGGATATTGGCCAGCGTGACATGGAACATTTAAACTCCGCCATTTTATTTGGCACATAGTTCCCTGGCTGCAGATACCGGCACCCCCTACGGAGGTAAGTATCTCTGGAATCATGGGGGAAATGGAGCTGAAATGAACACAGTTCAACTCCGGAGATCCCCAAACTTCAATCCTTTAATAAAAAAACAAACCCCTCCATTTGGGGTTAGTCCTTTTTTTGTTTTTCTACATGAATTTCTATATCTTCCTGGGAGCACAATTCCAGTCAATTCTTATTAGGTTTTGTTTATTTTGATGTACTTACAATTTAGGTTGTGCAGTGCTTTCCAACTTTTTTTTTTTTTAAGAAACTATAGTTATAGTGTGCAATTCTGCTGATCCCCTACCCTCTCTAATGGCGGGTGTGAGGTCTGATGTATTGTAAGGAACCCCAACCCTCTCTAATAGTGCATCTGAGATATCAGGTGCATTGTAAATTCTTCTCTATTTGGTACCATTTTCAAATGACCTGAACATTGCAAGGAACCCTTTAGAGATGCCTCCAGAAGCCAAGGGCTTCCCTTAATGACAGTTTATAAAATAAAATACAGGATCCTTTTTGTGTGAAACCATATTCCAAATTGTCTGTCCTGATATCCTCCCCTGCTGTGTATTTAGTTCTATTTAGGTAAAACCATATTCCAAATTGTCTGTCTGTAAATCAGCCCCCTGCTGTCTTAATTTAATTCAGCTTTCACACTTGTGCAAGACAACACCCACCTTAGAAAAATCATTTGCTTTAACGTCCCTCACATGTGCTAATTAAGTTTGTTGTGCCAACCAGGTGACTTTCTAAAAGTATATAAGTAAACTCATAACAGCCATTGATGCCTGCAGCCAATGCTCCTAAGCAGATAGGCTTTTAAGTAGAAATGTTTCAAGTAGATATGAAGTTTAACAAGGAAGTTCAAAAAGAAGTGGAAAAGTGGACAACACCTACTGCTTCTGATTTCTGCTTTTGATCTACGTTGGAAAGGAGGATATCATCTATCCCAGACTGCACATCTCAACACTTAACTATTTCTGTGATGCTGCCTTTATTTTTTATATTTGCTGTAACCTCACTTATTTTCAAATTATGCACTTCCTTCCACAAGTCTCCTTATGTCTCTAACTCTATTCATATATCTCCATCTCTCCTTTCTTCCCCACTTCTCAGTTCACATGAACTCCTTTCTTACCTGTGCCCTCTGTCACCACACAGCTATACACCCTGCACTAAAACACACCCTTACAAATCATCCTCACACATTCTCTTTCCATGCTTCTCCTCCTTGCTTCTGGGGATATCTCTCCCAATCCTGGTCCCTGCCTTATTTCTACTTGCTCTCGTCCTCGCCTCCCACATACAACTTCTACTCCTTCTGGTGTTAACCCCTCCAACCTCATACCCATCCCCTGCCACCCTCCCTCCTCTCTCCCATTCTCCTGTGCCCTTTGGAATGCTCGCTCCCTGTCTAACAAGTTCCTCTCTGTGCATGACTTCTTTCTCTCTCACTCCCTGCTTTTCTTTGCTATAACTGAGACCTGGCTCACTCAGTCTGACTCTGCTCTGGAAGCTGCCCTCTCTTATGGTGGCCTTTCATTCTACAACAAGCCGAGACCTGATGGCAGGCGGGTGGGAGGCTTGGGGCTCCTGCATCCTCTCATCTGCCGTTACCTGAAACCATTCCTATTCCCCCCTCTCTTGCTTTCCCTCCTTTGAGGTTCACACAGTCCAGATCTTCTCTCCTCTCCCTGCCAATGGCGGTCATCTATTGCCCACCTACCTCTTACTTATACTCCCTATTGGCTGTTCTCTCTCACTTTGAATCTTGCATCTTTCTTCTTTCTCTCAGACTCCCCTGTTCTTCTCTTGGGACTTAACTGCCACATGATGACCCTCTCTCCCTTGGTTTCCGAGCTTTCTCTCTCTAACTCTTCTTTTGCCTCAGCAGTGGACTGCAGCCAGCACCACAGGATGGCCCTACTTAGACCTGGGTTTCACTATCAAACTTCTCTCTCTCTGATCTCATCCATTTCCCCTTTTACTCTCTCTGACCATAACCTCATCCTCTCTATCCGATTCTCCTTCTCCACCTCCCCATCTACCCCGGTTTGAGAAACCTGCAATTGAGTCCACTTTACACTCCTCCCCTTCTCTCTCAGCTCTGCTACAGACCCTGACAACATGGTGAAGAACTACAAACCTTGCATTTTTCCTCCTTCTTGATGTTACCTTGCCCCGCTTTATCTCTGCCGCATCGCCCATCTAAACCCTAGACCCTGGTTAAATTCCCACACGCATGCTGCGTTCCTCCACTGGCCCTCTGAAAGCCTACTGAGGAGAATCTCATACTCTCGCAGACTTTCCTCACTACAAATTATGCTATCCTGTTTCAACTCTGCCCAAGCTAAACAAGCCTACTTTTCTTCACTAATCAACATGCACAAGTCTAACCCACGCCGACTGTTCTCTGTCTTTGATACTCTAATCAAACACCCTCGATTGCCTCTCCTTCCTCCATCTCCACTCAGGACTTGCTGACTATTTTAAAGGAAAAGGTGGAAATCCATACGTCAGAACATCCCTCTGTTTCTTTCCTCCCAGCCTAACTTCTTCCTAACTCTCCTCCTGCCTTCCTGTGACTCCTTTTTCCACTGTCTAAAGGACGTGATGTCGCTGTGATCGCCTATTCTTCCTCTACCACTTGCCCCTCTTGACACCCATTCCCTCCATCTCCTAACAACCTTTTGCTTCCCTACTATCATCCCTATGCTCACAACCCATTTTTAAAATCCTCCTATCTCTGGAACCTTTCCATCCTCTTCACAACATCAAGTCATACCAGTTATTCAACAAAACGCAAGCTTGACTCTACCTGTCTTTCTAACTATCGATCTGTCTCCTCCGGCCTTTTGCTCTAAATCCTCTTGAACGTCTTGTATTCTATCCATTGCTACCATTTTCGTCAAACACCTATTCTCTCGCCTAGGTACCTCTACAATCGGCTTCCCGCATGCTCACTCCTCGGAAAACAGCCCTCACTAAGAACACTGCACGACATCCTCATCTGCCAAAGGACAGAGGTCATTTACACTTGCCTCATATTACTCGACCTGCTTTGCAGCATTTGACCATTGACCACCTCTCTTCTCCTTCACATTCTCCTACTCTTGGTATTCGAGAACAAATCTATACCTGATCTCTCTCCTACCTCTCCATCGACTTTCCCCTTCAGTTTCTCTTCTGCTAACGACTCCTCCCTCTAGATTGATCTCCTCTGTGGGGGTACCCGTGCTCTGTCCTGTGACCTCTCTTCTTTTCTCTGTACACACTCTCTAGGGACTAATAAAACTCTTTCTTTTTTTGGGTTAATTCTGCTGTTTGCTGAGTCACAACAAATATACTTCTTCAACACCGACCTTTACACTGCGTACAAATACACAACCGAAATATGTGCTGCCCGCTCTCCAATTGATATAAATTATAGAGAAGTGGGTGCATACGGGCATGAAATAAGTACGTGAGGACGGGGGAGGGTTCAGGGAGTAGCCCAAAAAGAACCCTATTTGCACTCGTTACTTCAATAATGGTTAGAATATTCCATCCTAGGGAGGAACCCATACACATTTAATAACTTATATTAAACACTTACTTAAACTCTATGCAAAGACCTATACCACTAATGGTTAAAAAGAAACGGGTGTGTGAGGGACCTCAAGTGAATCAGATAGGGTCTATCACCTAAGTAGAGTATGTGCTAGTATACATAAGTGAGTTCTATGCACAAGTGGTTTCTCAACAGCCATAATAACACTCTTCATCATAAGTGGAGTTGATAAATATCAAATGTATATACCCCCTTCTCAAAGGGTTGATATTCTATCGCATAATAGTGGCAGTCAGTATTCCCTTCCCTATAGTGGAATGTGTAGTGAGTCTCCTGCTCCGTCGTCACACCAGTCAGGGGAGCAACGCACATGGCGCTTAATACGCCTATTAATTGCCTCGACAGGTGGTGTGTGTGTGACAGGTGTTAAAAGCCACCAGTTTTATATCCCTGTGAAAAACCGTCTTTTTGCAGTGCACGACTGACTAGGTAATAACTTCAGCTGGGAACCCAGGACAATTAGTTGGATCCCACTGCCTAATCCAAGGGGTGTTTAAAACCCAGGCTATAGACACTGAGCTTGGTGTTGATGAGAGAGAGTAAGCTGTGCTCAAGGAGATTTCCTGATACCAGGCTGTAACAAAGTGAATGAATTATAAACTGTCGTCTCCTGCTTAGAAAAGGATTGCTGCCTGAGTTACACACTGTCTGCTAAAGAGAAACTGTTTCGTTTTGTTTTTGCTGAAGAAAAGTTATTTTTGTTTTGTGTGTTGTATATCTGTTAAGGCTAAATAAATAAGCCTTGGCAAGAAACCCACGTGTGTAGTTGCATGTACCCTGCAACATATGTTGTCAGAAGTGGGATGGTTTATTTCAAAAGGCTCCTGCAGTTAAAGGGCCACACACACACACACAAGAATGGAAGAAATGTTGAAAGAGTTTCTGTGTGAGCAAACCAGACAGCAGGGATAGTTAATGCAGGAGCAGACCAAACAGCAGGGACTGTTAATGCAGGAACAGGCCCGGCTGCAAGCGGAGAGAGATGAAAGACTACAAGCAGCACAGGATGAACGGATTGCCAAGCTGCTGACCCAATTCCAAGGGTCTGCCAGTGCAGAACTAGCAAGCAGACCCCCTATACTCCTGAGGAAAATGGCTCCGAACGAGGATCCAGAGGCTTTTTTACTGACTTTTGAAAGAGTTGCCGAAGATCAGGGCTGGGCTACAGATCGCCGGGCAACTGCTTTGGCCCCGCTCCTCATAGGAGAAGCCCAGGCCTCATATCAGGGTCTCCCAGCAGATTAGGCAATGGACTACCGACAAGTAAAAGCCGCCATACTGGATCGCTTAGGTCTGACCCCAGAGACTTAACGGCAGCAGTTTCGGAACATGAAGTACACCGCTAAGATGAGACCCGGGTCCTCGCTCAGCGATTATTGGACTTATGTACGTGCTGGATACAACCCGAGGAGTGCACTAAGGATGCAATTCTTGAGCAGGTGGTTTTGGAACAATTTCTACAAATAATACCCCCTTCCGCACGCTCGTGGGTAAAACGCCACGCTGCTGAAACCCTAGCTTTGGCGGTCCGACTTGTGGAGAACTTCCTTGGGGCTGAGCAGCAGGCGAGTGTCCTGGACCCGACTCCACCGGCACTGGCGGACGCCCAAAGAGGGATGTCGGATCAACGGGGAACCTACGGCCCGTCACGGAACCGCCAAGTCCAACGGAAGGAACAGTCGTTCCAGCAAGGACGGAGTCCAAATGCTGGTCCCCGCCGAGACCCTCATCTCCTTCTGGATGTCGGCTCGTCGCAAAATGAGAGGAACTTCTGAGGATGGCGCCCACAGGACCCACCAGATGCCTGGTTTCCAGTAACCGGTCCAGCGGAGCGCTATCCACACCCCCCTCCTGCGAGGGAACCCTCCCCATGTTCCGCCTGCGGAGAACAAGGCCACCGGTATGTGGACTGTCCACAGATGGATTGTTCATTCAGCAGAACCGTCGCCTCGGCCTTTACTGGGGAAAATTACAAGCCCTGGCTACTTCCAGCCCTGATTGGGGGAAAAAACGTCCAGGCCCTTGTAGATTCGGGCTCTGGGAAAACTCTGGTCCTACAGGAACTGTTACCGCCCAACGTGTGTTTTTTGGACTCCCCGTGGAGCATAGAATGTATACACAGCAATGTAAAACGCAATCCGACGGACAAAATCCGGCTACAGGTAAAAGGTCAGGAGGCTTACCTCGATGTAGGAGTTGCTCCTTGGCTACCTGCCCCCGTTGTGATCGGTCGGGACTGGCCTTTCTTTTTGGACCTAATGGCCCCAGTCTTTCACGAGGAGCCTCCTTCTAGGGCTCAGGAGAACCCTGGCAAACTGTTCCCCTTCTCGGCAGACCTTTTTCCAAGTAGACACCGGGTTCAAAAGACTCGGAAGCAAAGACGCTTGGACAAACAGGACTGGTTGCAGAAATCTGGGTCTCAAGGTGACCATTCTAGTAGTCAGAGGTCACAAGTGAGGGCTGGGGATGGCCAAAGGGAGGGGGATATAGGCCCTGGAGATTTATCAGACCTGTACCTCCCTGACTTTTGCCAGAAGCAAAGGGAAGACCCAGTCCTTGCTAGACAGTATGACAATGTGGTGAAAATTGATGAACAGATTTTAGATGCACAGGGGGTGATAGTATTCCCCCATTTTGAGCTTTCAAAGGATATCCTTTATAGGGTGAATAGGCAGACACAAACAGGGGAGGTCACCAGACAGATATTGGTTCCCAAGGCGTTTGTTAAATCTGTGTTCACTCTATCCTTACTGTCCCTTGGGGTGGTCACTTGGGCAGGGATAAAACATTGGACCGTATTTCATCCCTATTCTATTGGCCAGGGATGCATAGTGATATTGCTAAGCTATCTGCAGCATGTCCGGAGTGCCAGCTAACTAGTCCAAAAGGACAAAAACCAGCCCCTTTGGTTCCTCTTCCCTTGGTGTCAGTTCCCTTTGAGAGGATTTGGGTAGACTTGGTAGGACCTCTAGAACCTTCTGCGAAAGGACACAGGTTTATCCTTGTAATAGTGGACTATGCAACAAGGTATCCTGAGGCGTTCCCCCTGAGAACAGCAACGGCGAAGCAAGTAGCCAACAAGTTGTTGGAACTGTTCTCACGGGTTGGACTTCCCCAGGTTATGTTGACAGACCAAGGTACAAATTTCATGGCTAAACTGATGCAGGATGTCTTAAAGTTACTAGAGGTCAAGTCTGTTCGGACATCGGTCTACCATCCACAGACTGACGGATTGGTGGAAAGATTTAACCGAACTCTAAAAGGGATGCTGAGGAAATTTGTAGATTCAGAGAAGAGAGCCTGGGATGAACTTCTCCCTTTTCTGCTGTTTGCAGTGAGGGAAGTTCCCCAGGCCTCCACGGGATACTCTCCATTTGAATTGCTCTATGGCCGCCAACCCCGGGGTATCTTAGACCTTCTAAAAGAGTCTTGGGAGGAACAGCAGTCCCCTTCTAAGAATACCCTGCAATATGTACTAGACCTTAGGAAGCGCCTAGATGTGGTCGGCCATTTTGCCAGGGAGAATCTTAGATCAGCCCAGGACAGTCAGGAGAGACATTACAATCAGAATGCTCGCATGAGAGTGTTTCACCCAGGAGACCAGGTGATGTTATTATTACCCAGTTGCGAGAGTAAACTCCTGGCCAAATGGCAGGGCCCATTCAAAGTACTCCGCCGTACGGGTGATGTGGATTACGAGATCGCTCAACCAGGGTCCAGGAAGGGTAAACAAATTTACCATGTGAATTTGCTGAAACCCTGGAAGATGCAGCGGTCTCTATTCATCCACCCGGTGGAGGAGGAAACGGACTTGGGTCCTCAGCCTCCACGGGAGAACATTGTGAGTGACGATAAAATCCCAATGGGTAAACAGTTGTCCTTTGAACAAAAAGGGGACTTGTTAGCAATAATTACACAATTCCAGGATGTTTTTTCTGACTTACCAGGACAAACTAACTTAATTTCCCATGCAATCGAGACAGCACCTGGGGTAAAAGTACGTTCCCGTCCTTATAGGTTGCCTGAAAGTCGTAGGGCTCTGGTAGAGAAGGAGGTACAAGAAATGTTACACTTAGGAGTGATTGAGGAATCATGCAGTGAGTGGTGTAGTCCACTAATTATGGTCCCTAAACCCGATGGGAAGGTAAGATTTTTTGTGGACCTCCGAAAGGTCAATGCGGTATCCAAGTTTGACGCATATCCGATGCCAAGGGTGGACGAATTAATTGACGCCCTTGGTAACGCGGAATATATATCCACGTTGGACTTGACAATAGGATACTGGCAAATATCCTTAGAGGAAAAGTCCAAATGCAAAACAGCCTTTGCCACTCACATGGATTTATACCAGTTTGTGACAATGCCATTTGGACTGCATGGAGCCCCAGCCACATTTCAGAGACTCATGGATAAGGTACTTAGGCCCCATAGGACTTATGCCGCAGCCTACCTAGATGACATTGTCATTTATAGTAAACACTGGCGGGCCCATCTAAATAGGCTGAAAGCGGTCCTCAAATCTCTAAGAGAGGCAGGGCTCACAGCCAACCCTAAGAAATGTGCCTTGGGTAAAGCGGAAACCAACTATTTAGGGTATGCAGTGGGAGGTGGAAAAGTAAGGCCACTAGCCGACAAGGTAGCTGCCCTGAAAGAAGTTCCGACCCCCCAAACAAAAACACAGGTACGCTCTCTGCTGGGTTTAGCAGGGTACTACCGGCGGTTCATCCCCAACTATTCGGAAGTGG
Organism: Ascaphus truei; assembly: GCA_036426205.1. Taxonomy (NCBI): domain Eukaryota; kingdom Metazoa; phylum Chordata; class Amphibia; order Anura; family Ascaphidae; genus Ascaphus; species Ascaphus truei. Next base: position 23,532 of record WSYH01002444.1, read on the forward strand.
CAGCCCCTTTAACGGACCTCACAAAAAAGTGTGCCCCTACACAAGTGGTGTGGTCAAGGGATTGTCAGAAAGCCTTTGAGGACATAAAAAGGTGTCTATCAGAGGGTCCCATCCTTAGAAGCCCAGACTTCAATAGCCCTTTTATAGTGCAAACAGATGCATCAGAGATAGGGCTAGGGGCAGTGTTGTCACAACAGTTTGAGGGAGTTGAACATCCTATCCTTTTCCTGAGTAGGAAATTGTTCCCAAGGGATAAAAGCTACTCAGTGATTGAGAAAGAGTGCCTCGCAGTAAAGTGGGCAATTTAGGCTTTGAGGCATTACCTGGCAGGAGTCCATTTTACTTTGGTGACGGATCATGCTCCACTGAAGTGGTTAAATAGCATGAAGGATTCCAATGCTAGATTGACTAGGTGGTATATGGCCCTCCAACCCTTCTCATTTGAGATTCAGCATAGACCGGGAAAAGAGAACGCAAATGCTGACTTCTTTTCTAGAGAAGGGGTGGATGGTCGGGCTTCAGCCGTGCGTAGCCCCAGCCACACAATAACAGGGGAGGAATGTGACAGGGTAAATAAAAGCCACCAGTTATATGCCTGGAAAACCTATGTCTAGTCTGCAGTTCAGCACTGACTAGGTTAACTTCAGCTGGGAACCTCAGGACAATTAGTTGGATCCCAGCTGCCTAATCAAGGTGTGTTAAAACCCAGGCTATAGACACATGGAGCTTGGTTGTTGATGAGAGAGGAGTAAGCTGCTGCTAAAGAGATTTCCTGATACAAGGTCTGATAAACAAAGTAACTGAATTATAAACTGTCTGTCTCCTGCTTAGAAAAGGGATTGCTGCCTGAGTTACACACTGTCTGCTAAAGAGAAACTGTTTTGTTTTGTTTTTGCTGAAGAAAAGCTATTTTTGTTTTGTGTGTTGTATATCTGTTAAGGCTAAATAAATAAGCCTTGGCAAGAAACCCACGTGTGTAGTTGCATGTACCCTGCAACAGTGTGCATCAGACGTTAGTGCTCTATGTCCGATATAGACTTAGTACAGATATCCCAGCTGTTGCATTCAAACTCTGCTATGTCGCAATGTTGCGGTCCTGCTGGAGAAATATCTACACAATATTGCATGCACTCGCCGTTCTTCCCTGTAATGGGGTGTGTATGCGTCTCCTTCCACTAACATAAGTCAGAGGAGCAAACACATACAGCTGTGGACTGCCTTCTGTGCCAACTTCAGCTTAGTGCAGGTATGCCAGCCTCTGCATATACATTCTCTGTTGTATCGCAAAGTTGCGGTCCTGCTGGGAAGATAGTTTACAACCTGGCATTCACTCGCCGCTCCGACCCCACGCAGCCTGATGACGTCACAGACGGAACGTCATAAAAACACCGACGTACGTTTCGCGCCACCTAGCGCTTTCTCAAGGTAATGGAGATACTACTGAAGCGTCATATCCCTGGTATTTTATCCTAATTGACTATTGAATATCTAACCCATTTTGAGAATGGTATAACCATTTGATATTTGATTTTAATATATATTATTAAATGGTGTATGGGCTCCTCCCTAGGATTGAATAGTTCCTAACCATTTATTGGAAGTAGCGAGTGCAAATAGGTTATTTTTTGGGCTACTCCCTATGTACCCTCCCCCCTCCTCACCTGCTGTACAAACCAAAGTTTCTGAATGTCTCTCTGCTATATCATCCTGGATGGCCCTCCGCCGCCTTAAACTCAACATGGCTAAAACAGAGCTCCTCATACTTCCTCCCAAACCTGGCCTTACTACCTCCTTCCACATTACTGTTGGAACTAAGATCATTCACCCAGTAGCCCAAGCACGCTGCCTAGGGGTCACACTCGACTCCTCCCTCACATTCGCCCCTCACATTCAAAACATTTCTAAAACCTGTCTCTTTTTCCTCCGCAATATACTGTAACAAAGATACGCCCTTTCCTCTGTTGCTCGACTGCTAAAACTCTGACTCAGGCCCTCATTCTCTCCCGTCTTGATTAATGTAACCTCCTGCTGTCCGGCCTTCCTGCCTCTCACCTGTCTCCCCTACAATCTATCCTAAACGCTGCTGCCAGAATCACTCTACTCTTTCCTAGATCTGTCTCAGCATCTCCCCCCCTGAAATCCCTCTCCTGGCTTTCGATCAAATCCCGCATCTCACACTCCATTCTTCTCCTCACTTTTAAAGCTTTACACTCTTTTTCCCCTCCTTACATCTCAGCCCTAATTTCCCTTAATGCACCATCCAGACTCTTGCGTTCTTCTCAAGGATGTCTTCTTTCTACCCCCTTTGTATCTAAAGCCCTCTCCCGCCTTAAACCTTTTTCACTGACTGCCCCACACCTCTGGAATGCCCTTCCCCTCAGTACCCGACTAGCACCCTCTCTATCCACCTTTAAGACCCAACTTAAGACACACTTGCTTAAACAAACATATGAATAGCACTGTAGATATTCTGAACACATGATACATAAAGCTTGGCCCCCTGCAGACGCACTTACCAGAACTCCCTCCAACTGTCTCTGTACGTTCTCCCTACCTACCAATTAGACTTTAAGCTCCTCGGGGCAGGGACTCCTCTTCCTTAATGTTAGTTTTATGTCTAAAGCGCTTATTCCCATGATCTTTTATTTATATTATCTGTTATTAATTTGATTAACACGTGTATTACTGCTGTGAAGCGCTATATAAATAAAGACATACAATACAATACAAATGGGCAGATTATAGGAGATAAGGTAAAGTAGAGGTATTAAACACATTATTTGACTATTTCCCAATGAGGAATCAATTGCAAAAATAGTGCCACCGAAGGAAGCCACAACCTCTATATTAATGGACAATTGGTTAACTGAGGAAGAAGTTCATAGGTGGCTTGATAAAATTAAAGTAAATATGGCACCTGGCCCCGATGGCATACATCCAAGAGTTCTCAAGGAGTTCAGTAATTGCCAAACCATGATATTTAATATTCAGGGACTCAATTTCCACAGGCTCAGTACCACAAGATTGGTGTAAAGCAGATGTGGTGCCTATATTTAAAAAGGGAGCTAGATCATAACCGGGGAATTACTGACCTGTAAGCCCGACATCAATAGTGGGGAAGCTACTTGAAGGTTTAATATGGGATAATATTCAGGAATACCTAATGGAAAACAGAATTATTAGTAATAGTCAGCATGGATTTAAGAAGGATAGATCATGCCGAACTAACCTTATTTGTTTTCAAGTAGGAATTGAGATCAGAGTAATGCAGTTGATGTGGTCTACTTCGATTTTGCAAATGCTTTTGATACAGGATCATACTGGGTTAGTGTACAAAATAAAGGAAACTTAGACTCAGTAAAAATATTTGCATCTGGATTGAGAAACTGTTCAAAAGATACAGGGAGTTGTCATAAATGTATTTATTTATAGAAATATTTTACCAGGAAGTAATACATTGAGTTACCTCTCATTTTCAGGTATGTCATGGGCACAGTTATGACAATACATGGTTACATTTAAATGAACAGGATTATACATTATATTTCAAGACATTGCAAGAACAGTTAAAGATAATATATGTTATAGGTGTATGTAACCTATAGTATCTATAGTACCTATAGTACCTCAAGGATCGGTACTGGGACCCCTGCTTTTTAACTTGTTTATTAATGACCTTGAGGTTGGGATCGACAGCAAAGTCTCCATCTTTGCTGATGATACTAAATTGTGTAAGGTAATAGAATCAGAGCAGGATGTAATTTCTCTTCAGAAGGACTTGAAGAGACTGGAAACGTGGGCAGGTAAATGGCAAATGAGGTTTAATACAGATAAATGTAAGGTTATGCATTTGGGATGGTGGGGGGAAGCTTGTGAGAAGCGCAGGTGTCACCATATATAGAAGAAAAAAATATATAATAGTGTAATATGCCTTTAACCAATTGCTATCTTTTGTGTCACCTTTCTTATTTCTCAAGACACTCTGCGCTAATTTCTGCTTCAAGGTGCTTGCTTTAGTACACTACATTTTCCTTGCTGGTAAAACACTTCCTAAAATAGGGTCGTTCTGTAAAATGTGCCAATGCTTAGTTAAGGCACTTTTAATTTTTTATTTGCATCTTTATGTATTGGTTCATGAAAACTAGTGGTAAAGTCTATTGTTATGCCTCATTCTATTAATGTTCGATTTGATTAAAAGTTTCCTGTCAAGAACATCACTTTAGATTCGCTTCTTAATTCTTGTTGGACTGTACTTCTTATCAAGGAATTTATTATCAGGATGCGTGTTGTTCCTCATAGGTTTCTTTTTACGCATTCCTCTTTTATCCGATAAATTGTCCTTGAGGAACATTAGAAATCCACCTAGGTTGATGGCAACTACTACGTCATATATAATTGTGCCATCTAAAGTTAAACAGAAAAAAGCAATCTATACAGGAATCCTGATTGGGAACTCACATTCTCCCAGTTTAAATTCAGCAGTGGATAGTAATGGATGAAATGATGTGGACTCAGCAGTATGTAGAGAGGTCTTGCTTGACATAAACTCTCTGGTGTCAGCAGCAAACCCTCGATAGAAAGAATGACACACTTTAGTGCCACATTGTTATGTTCACTATCAATGTATTGGTAAAGAAATAAATAATGCACTCACATGAGCATCTGTGCATAGAACACATAGAAATCAATGCGAGTTCAGCGTTTGCCATCCACCCCACTCCGGAGTTGATCACGTCACTTCCGGTCCGGCCCGTTGTGTCACTTCCGGTTTAGCGATCGATCGCAGAATGGATCCTCACGGGCTCTGGGGCATTCGGGTACACTTTACTGCTGCCTGTTCACTCAACGCGTTTCGCGGACTCAGCAGCTTCGTCAAGAGTTCGATCTATAGCATAACGCTTCGTGTTGTCCCATATATACCCTTGATTGGTTCTGATTGGATGTCGGTTTAAATTCACCACTTCCTATGGCTGGAACGATTCAGTGATTGGCTAATGAACGGACACACCAATACATCCTAAACTAACACTAATAACACATTTATTACACAGTTTTATTAAACATTATAAACCAAAAATATATATAAAATAAAAACAGTGGTCTAACTTAAAATAACTAGTACATCAAAACTAACTGATACATATTAAATAGAACTAGTTAATACGTAAACTAAAATCTATATTACACGTGGGTAATCATGTGTGCCATTATTATGTGACACTCACCATAACATATGTAATGGGAGATCAATGGAATGAGATAAGGAGAAATGGAATGAAAATAGAAAAAGAATCTAAAACATTATATAAAAAATATATAGAAAAAACATAATTTACAACCATATACATCCATACTAGAAACTGTAATATTATAATTTATTAAATACACAAAAATATATACATATACATAAGCATGCGTAACTGAGAATTGGAAACACTGCTTTATTACATTATAGCAATAATGTATTAATTTAATAAATAATAATACTAATAATAAATAATTTAAACTTAATTTGAGGTGAGCATGGAAATGATCGTTTTAAGGCATGGATTCTAAAAGAGGAAACTTAAAGTATATAGATAAACTATATAAAAACATAATCTCATATCTGCATTCATCCTGCTGGACTCAATGTTTTTAAACCGGTGAATCCAGAATGTCTCCCTTTTAATTGTTTTTTGTTCTATCAACCTCTCTCAATTCAATGGGCGGTTCAATACCTTAATAATTACATCTTGGATTTGGAGGCATGGAACCGATTAAAATGTTTAGGAAAACTATGTGGGCCATCATGTGTCGGATGTTCCCTATGTGTTTCAATGCTCTAACTCAGAGGTGCGCAATCTGTGGGCGCGACCCCAGGGGGGCGCGAGACTGCCGACGGGGGGGCGGGGCGGGGTGTACAGCTACTGATTTAAAAAATGTTTTTGTTAAAATAATGTTATTCTCAATATAGATCTCAAGGTCTAAAAATTCCACTTTGGTTTTACTAAAATTAGATTAAAATTATTGGTATTAATATATTCTTAAAGTTGTTTTAATAAAATTTCGTCGCCATTCCAAATAAAAAAACACGTCGTCGATACATCTTTTCCAGAGGATCAGATTTGCACCAAATTCATGCGAACACCAAATATGGTCTAATTCCCATATGGTCATGAATAGGTTCGCATAACTTGGTGCAAATCTGGTCCCCATCGTGGTCCCACAGAGTTGCAGGAAGAATTCCTGATTAAACCAAAAATAGTTTTTGGATAATATAAAGCGTATCCCTTCTAGAATAAAATGTATTTGTTCTGTATCCATGTTTGCATCTTCAATTAAAATTCTCCTAATCGCATCTAACCCTTGCGCATGGTCTATAGAAGTATATAATGATGAGACATCACAAGTGACGAGTAAACAGGGGATGTAGAGGAGGTAGAAAGAGCAAAGATATCAAAAGTAAACCATTGAGAGTTTTTAACATTAGTAATAAAGAATTGGATGAGGCACAATTAAGGGTTATTAGCAAGGGTCTTACCTTTGCACCCACTGCAGGGCCGAGTAGTTTTGACCTATTTATTGATGCCAACAAATTTTTACGTAAGCTAACTGTCAAAAAATTATTTTTAACAAAAAATTCTGAAAATGCAATTTTAAAGAATAGTAACATTATTAATTCACCTATTAACGATAAATTTTTACATACTAATTTATAACCAAAGTCTAAATTTTATCCAAGTTTTATTAAAGGCCATCATTTGGAAGTTTTTTACCAATTGATAAATAAAGAGTTTGAAACCATTGCAAAAAACAATAAATCTTTTAAGAATCATTTATGTCGAAAGGAAAGAGAAGCATTAAAAGCACTTATGGAAGATGAAGAATTGGTCATCAAGCAGGCTGACAAGGGAGGTGGAGTGGTTATAATGAACAGAGATTACTATATTAATGAATCTAATAGAATTCTTGGAGATACCAAGACATATAGTAAATTAAAAAAGGATCCCACGACCACCTTCCTTAGAGACCTGCAAGATTTTCTTTTAGAAAGTAAGAGTAAAGGTATACTTACAGAGGAGGAATTCAAATATCTTTGGGTGGAATCCCCACGGATACCGATTTTTTATTTTTTACCAAAGATTCATAAGAACTTGCAAAACCCACCTGGAAGGCCAATAATTTGAGGCATTGAATCCATGTGCTCGAATCTGTCGGAATATATAGATAAGTTTTTACAAAAATATGTTGTTTCCGGCAGATCGCATCTTAAAGATACGGCGCAGATTTTATCAATTTTAGATGATATACAGTAGAATGGGAAGATAATTTTTTACTCGTCACTTGTGATGTCTCATCATTATATACTTCTATAGACCATGCACAAGGGTTAGATGCAATTAGGAGAATTTTAATTGAAGATGCAAACATGGATACAGAACAAATACATTTTATTCTAGAAGGGATACACATTATATTATCCAAAAACTATTTTTGGTTTAATCAGGAATTCTTCCTGCAACTATATGGGACCGCGATGGGGACCAGATTTGCACCAAGTTATGCGAACCTATTCATGACCATATGGGAATTAGACCATATTTGGTGTTCGCATGAATTTGGTGCAAATCTGGTCCTCTGGAAAAGATATATCGACGACGTGTTTTTTATTTGGAATGGTGACGAAATTTTATTAAAACAATTTTTAGAATATATTAATACCAATAATTTTAATCTAAAATTTTTATCTAATTTTAGTAAAACCAAAGTGGAATTTTTAGACCTTGAGATCTATACAGGCATACCTCACTTTAAGTACACTTGCGAGTAAGTACATATCGCCCAATAGGCAAACGGCAGCTCACGCATGCGCCTGTCATCACGTCCTGAACAGCAATACCGGATCCCTACCTGTACCGAAGCTGTGCGCAAGCAGGGAGACTATAGAGCCTGTTACAAATGCGTTATTTACATCAGTTATGCACGTATATAACGATTGCAGTACAGTACATGCATCGATAAGTGGGAAAAGGTAGTGCTTCACTTTAAGTACATTTTCGCTTTACATACATGCTCCGGTCCCATTGCGTACGTTAATGCGGGGTATGCCTGTATTGAGAATAACATTATTTTAACAAAAACATTTTTTAAATCAGTAGATGGCAACAATTATATATGACGTAGTAGTTGCCATCACCCTAGGTGGATTTCTAATATTCCTCAAGGACAATTTATGCGGATAAAGAGGAATTGCAGTAAAAAAGAAACCTATGAGGAACAATCACGCATACTGACGAATAAATTCCTTGATAAGAAGTACAGTCCAACAAGAATTAAAGAAGCGAAATCTAAAGTAGATGTTCTTGACAGGAAACTTTTAATCAAATCGAACATTATTAGAATGAGGCATAACGAAATAGACTTTACCACTAGTTTCATGACCCTATACGATAAAGATGCAAATAAAATTAAAAGTGCCTTAACTAAGCATTGGCACATTTTACAGAACGACACTATTTTAGGAAGTGTTTTACCAGCAAGGCCAAATGTTGTGTATACTAAAGCAATAAGAAAGGTGACACAAAAGATAGCAATTGGTTAAAACACCCTAAAGGTTTTTATGCATGTGGCAACTGTAAGGTCTGTGATTTTTGCTGTAAAGGGGCAAAAGACACTTTTAAATCAAATATTACCAATGAGGCTTTTAAAATAAAACATTTTATTAATTGCAATTCGGTATATGTTATTTATTTATTGGAATGCCCCTGCGGTTTACAATATGTAGGTCAGACTACTCGTGCCTTGCAAATTAGAGCATTGAAACACATAGGGAACATCCGACGCATGATGGGCACACATAGTGTTCCTAAACATTTTAATCGTTTCCATGCCTCCAATCCAAAAGATGTAATTATTAAGGGGATTGAACACGTCCCATTGAATTGGAGAGGAAGTGATAGAACAAAAGAACTAATTAAAAGGGAGACATTCTGGATTCACCGGTTAAAAACATTGAGTCCAGCAGGATTGAATGCAGATATAGAGATTAGTGTTTTTATATAGTTATCTATATACTTAAGTTTCCTCTTTTAGAATCCATCCTTTAAACGATCATTTCCAATGCTCACCTCAAATTAATTTAAATTATTTTATTATTAGTATTATTATTTATTAAATTAATACATTATACTGCTATAATGTAAAAGCAGTGTTTCCAATTCTCAGTATACGCATGCTTATGTATATGTATATATTTTTGTGTATTTTAATAAATTATAATATATACATGTTCTATATGGATGTATATTGGTTTATAAATATGTTTTTTATATATATTTTTTATATATATGTTTTTAGATTCTTTTTCCTTATTTCATTCCATTTCTCCTTATCTCATTCCATTGATCTCCCATTTACATATGTTATGGTGAGTGTCACATAATAATGGCACACAATGAATTACCCCGAGTGTATATATAGTTATTTATACGTATTAACTAGTTTCTATTTATATGTATCAGTTAGTTTTTATGTACTAGTTATTTTAAGTTAGACCACTGTTTATATTTATATATATATTTTTTGGTTTATAATTGTATTAATAAAACTGTGTAATTAAATGTGTATTATAGTGTTAGTTTAGGATGTATTGGTTGTCCCGTTCATTAGCCAATCACTAGACATCGTTCCAGCCAATAGGAAGTGGTGAATTAACCGACCATCCAATCAGAACCAATCAAGGGTATATATATGGACAAACGAAGCGTTATGCTATAGATCGAACTCTTGACGAAGCTGCTGAGCCAGCGAAACGCGTTGAGTGAACAGGCAGCAGTAAAGAAGTGTACCCTGAATGCCCCAGAGCCCGTGAGGATCCATTCTGCGATCGATCGCTAAACCGGAAGTGACACAACGGGCCGGACCGGAAGTGACGTGATGCAACTCCGGGAGTGGGGTGGATGGCAAACGCTGAAGCTGCGCATTGATTTCTATGTGTCTATGCACATGATGCTCATGTGAGTGCATTATTTATTGCTTTTACCAATACATTGATAGTGAACATAACAATGTTGCACTAAAGGTGTCATTCTTTCTATCGAGGGTTTGCTCTGCTGACACCAGAGAGTTTATGTCAAGCAAGACCTCTCTACATACTGCTGAGTCCACATCATTTCATCCATTACTATCCACTGCTGAATTTAAACTGGGAGAATGTGAGTTCCCAATCAGGATTCCTGTATAGATTGCTTTTTTCTGTTTAAGGCATATTACACTATTATATATTTTTTTCTTCTATATATGGTGACACATATGTTGACAAATGCACTCGCCCGCTAGCCATGGGCTAGTGCATTTTGGCGGCTGTCGAGTGCTTACCTGCGGCGTGGTGCGGCAATCTCTGTCTTCTTGCCTGCAAATTGTACTTTTTCCCTGCAGGTCCTGAAAAATGGCCGCGCCACATTGCCATGACAATGGGACACTGTGCGACGCCTCGTTGTGTGGCGTCCCGTTGCCATGAAAAAGCGGCGTCATTTGAAGCAGCGCGGCCATTTTTTAAGGACCTGCAGGGAAAGAGTACAATTTGCAGGGGAGAAGTCGGAGATCGCCACACCACGCCGCCGGACCCCACCACAGGTAAGAGTCGTGAGGTGGGGTGAGGGAGTTTTTTTTTGGGGGGGGGAGTGGGTTTGTCGAGCCGTGTGTGTGTGTGTGTGTGTGTGTATATATATGTGTATATATATATATATATATATATATATATATATGTACTGTGTGCTCATTTGCATGTCATTTCCCAGAATCCCTTGCTGCAGTGGAAGTGCTGTATGCTGGGTGATAATGGGGAAAGGCAGGGTTGCAGACCTGCCTAAGACATGCAGATGAGCATACAGTTGTATTTGCAAATATATATTTTTTTGGGGGGGGGGGGGGAATTTCCCTTGTTTTGCGGGGGTAAGTGTCCGTACCCCCACACACACAACACCAGCTCTCCCCCCCCCCCCCAATAGTGATCAGTTGTAAGTGGGGAAATCCAGCATATGCAGGTCTCCAAAGCTGTAAAAGCATCTCTTCTCCACACTGACAATGTGGGATTCTAACCGTGGCATGCACATCACAAGCAGCTGTGGCTGGAGGTATACACTGTTCTTTAATAAGATTATTTGCACTATATATGGTAACATTTGTTTGTTCTACATACACCAGATTTTTTATGACACTTTTTTTCAGGTTAGTGACACCTAATAATAGTTAATTTTAGTCCAGCACTAATTCAATTCACCACACACACACTACCTCTCTTGCTTCCGGCGCCTTCCTTCCCCCCACTCGCCCTCACACACACACACTACCTTTCTTGCTGCTGCTGCCTCCCTTTCCCCCTTCCCCCCTCACACACTACCTCTTTTGCTGCCTCCCTCCCCTCCCCCCCCACACACTACCTCTCTTGCTGCCTCCCTCCCCTCCCCCCCACACACTACCTCTCTTGCTGCAGCTGCCTCCCTTCCCTCTGAGTTTTCTGCCTTGCAACGTGGGGAGAGGCCCCATGTCACAGCAGCAGAGGCGTTAAAACAGATTAATGGTAGGTAGAAGTTACTCTCTCTGCTGATGTTGGTTTCAGACTGCATACCCCCCCCTCCCACCCCCACTCCACACACTACCTCTCTTGCTGATGCCGACACACACACACACACACACACACCTCCATACTAACTGGTTGAAGAGGGTGCCTGACAGGCCCAGTGCCCCCCTTTGTGCACTACCCACCCTTGGGTCCTCGAGCCCAGACGCCTCCTCTGATGTGGGCTCATCCCCTCCCTGGGGCTCATCCTGTCTGCAGGTCTGGATCGCCATCGCTCTGTTCACATTTGCACACCCCCGGCGGTAATTTCCCTCCCCCCCCCCTGCGATCCCGGTTATGATGCAGTCTCATCATGTGGCCCCCGTGCACCGCGTTATAATGGGGTTCAGCTGTATATAGAGATGATTGATATATATATATAATATTATAATACCTTCTAGTGCTTTATTGTAATTAGCCCCGCACAGAACATTTCTGAAGTGTGCAAGACCCTGTGTCTCTCATTGGGTCAAAGATTTATTTTTTCACATTGTACACCGCCCTGCCTAATTGCACAGGCCCGTTAGTGGGAACCAAAAAGTCTCTAGAGGTGCCCAGACATGAATTCAGACTGTGTCATATGGGAATACTGCTCTGGAATCTGAAGGTGTAATGCAAGCATGTCAAACTCGCGGCCCACGGGCCGCATGCGGCCCACAAGGAACATATTTGCGGCCCAGCCCAGTGGTTCCCAATCTGTGCGCCGCGGCGCCCTGGCTTGCCTAGAGGGGCGCCGCTATTATCCCTCCCTGGCTTGCCTAGAGGGGCACCGCGATTATCCCTCCCTGGCTTGCCTAGAGGGGCGCCGCGATTATCCCTCCCCACCTTCCCTCCGATTATCCCTCCCCACCATCCCTCCTTAATCTTGGCCGGGCCGCAGGGGATTGGCTGCAGGCAGAGAGGAAGCCGGGGGCGGGGCTTCCGCTTTGTGCAGAGCATACGGTGAGTGTGTGTGTCTGCTTTCCTGCTCCTGGCTCCTCTGCCTGCTGGTGGCTGCGCGGTGTCCCGTCCCCTTCTGCCCCGGGTGATAGGAGAAGGTAGGGGGGGTGCTGGGGGGGAGTTAGTTGTACATTTGCCTGTCCTGCACGGATCGCATGCCTTTCCTCCCCGCCCTCCCCCCAGTCACTCACATCCGTTGCTGCCTCTGCTCTCCACTGCTCTCGTGTGTGTGTGTGTGTATCTGTGTGTCTGTCTGTGTGTCTGTCTGTGTGTCTGTGTGTGTGTGTGTGTGTGTGTGTGTCAGAGAGAGAGAGTGTGTCAGAGAGAGAGAGAGTGTGTCAGAGAGAGAGAGAGTGTGTCAGAGAGAGAGAGTGTGTCAGAGAGAGAGAGTGTGTCAGAGAGAGAGAGTGTGTCAGTCCTATACTAGGGACTCGCGCGCACGGCCGTGAGCGGTGTCGCGGCAGACCAGGGAAATTACAATAAAATTGTAGTTTTGCACTGCTGCCGCGCCGAGAACCAATCACAGCGCGACCTAATGCTGTGATGTCAGCCACGCCCCCTAACCGCGCGCGTCACCGCTTGCAGCCTACACACAAAACACGCACGCCTCGTGCACGCGCGAGTATATATAGCTATTTTTATGTATTAACTAGTTTCTATATATATGTATTAGTTCGTTTTTCTATGTACTAGTTATTTTAAGTTAGACCATTGTTGTTATTTATATATATTTTTTGTTTAATGATTGTATTAATAAAACTGTGTAATTTAATGTGTATTATAGTGTTAGTTTAGGATGTATTGGTTGTCCCGCTCTTTAGCCAATCACTAGACATCGTTCCAGCCAATAGGAAATGGTGAATTAACCCACCATCCAATCAGAACCAATCAAGGGTATATATATGGACAAACGAAGCATTATGCTATAGATCGAACTCCTGACGAAGCTGCTGAGCCAGCGAAACGCGTTGAGTGAACAAGCAGCAGTCCAGAAGTGTACCCTGAATGCCCCAGAGCCCGTGAGTATCCATTCTGCGATCGATCGCTAAACCGGAAGTGACGCGACGGGCCGGACCGGAAGTGACGTGACGCAACTTCGGGAGTGGGGTGGACGGGAAACGCTGAAGCTGCGCATTGATTTCTATATGTCTATGCACATGGTGCTCATGTGAGTGCAATATTAATTGCTTTTACTAATACATTGATAGTGAACATACAATGTTGCACTAAAGGTGTCATTCTTTCTATCGTGGGTTTGTTCTGCTGACACCAGAAAGTTTATGTCAAGCAAGACCTCTCTACATACTGCTGAGTCCACATCATTTCATCCATTACTATCCACTGCTGAATTTAAACTGGGAGAATGTGAGTTCCCAATCAGGATTCCTGTATAGATTGCTTTTTTCTGTTTAAGGCCTATAACACTATTGTATTTTTTTCTTCTATATATGGTGACACCTGCGCTCCCCACAAGCTTCTCCCCACCATTATTATACCACCGCCAGGAAGGTCGGAAACTAGCAGAGGGAACATATAAGGGGTTAAAATATTACAGAACACCAATAAAACCCGATCCCTCCCCCAAGCCACAGGAAGGGAGTGGCAGAGGGTAGGGAGAGGGACACTCTGTTTAACATTTTTTTTGTTCTATACTTTTTAAATAGAAATAACTCAGATCACTTTTTCAGCCCATACTTTTATGAAGGGCAAATAATATAATGCGGCCAGCACAGAGGGTGATTTAAAGCCCCTCAGGCTGTGAAATGGAGGGGAGGGAGGTGTAGAGAGAATACATGATGTAACTGGCAGCCTGCTGAATCCTCTGTGGTACCAGGTAAGGCCTGTAATATAGTGTGCGCGCATGCGTCAATTATAATTGACTGTGTTAGCCAGACGTTCCTATACTAGGGACTCGCGCGCACGGCCGTGAGCGGTGTCGCGGCAGACCAGGGAAATTACAATAAAATTGTAGTTTTGCACTGCTGCCGCGCCGAGAACCAATCACAGCGCGACCTAATGCTGTGATGTCAGCCACGCCCCCTAACCGCGCGCGTCACCGCTTGCAGCCTACACACAAAACACGCACGCCTCGTGCACGCGCGAGTATATATAGCTATTTTTATGTATTAACTAGTTTCTATATATATGTATTAGTTCGTTTTTCTATGTACTAGTTATTTTAAGTTAGACCATTGTTGTTATTTATATATATTTTTTGTTTAATGATTGTATTAATAAAACTGTGTAATTTAATGTGTATTATAGTGTTAGTTTAGGATGTATTGGTTGTCCCGCTCTTTAGCCAATCACTAGACATCGTTCCAGCCAATAGGAAATGGTGAATTAACCCACCATCCAATCAGAACCAATCAAGGGTATATATATGGACAAACGAAGCATTATGCTATAGATCGAACTCCTGACGAAGCTGCTGAGCCAGCGAAACGCGTTGAGTGAACAAGCAGCAGTCCAGAAGTGTACCCTGAATGCCCCAGAGCCCGTGAGTATCCATTCTGCGATCGATCGCTAAACCGGAAGTGACGCGACGGGCCGGACCGGAAGTGACGTGACGCAACTTCGGGAGTGGGGTGGACGGGAAACGCTGAAGCTGCGCATTGATTTCTATATGTCTATGCACATGGTGCTCATGTGAGTGCAATATTAATTGCTTTTACTAATACATTGATAGTGAACATACAATGTTGCACTAAAGGTGTCATTCTTTCTATCGTGGGTTTGTTCTGCTGACACCAGAAAGTTTATGTCAAGCAAGACCTCTCTACATACTGCTGAGTCCACATCATTTCATCCATTACTATCCACTGCTGAATTTAAACTGGGAGAATGTGAGTTCCCAATCAGGATTCCTGTATAGATTGCTTTTTTCTGTTTAAGGCATCATATTACACTATTATATATTTTTTTCTTCTATATATGGTGACACTTGCGCTCCCCACAAGCTTCCCCCCACCAGTCAAGATAGGAGAAACTGGATCTTCTCCAAAGAGGGTTGAGCAGCAAAGTTCGCCATTTATATATATTTTTATGATTTATGAGCACTTTGATTATTGATATTAATCACTATTAATCACTATTTATTTATTAATTATATATCATTAGAAGCGGCTCATTTTTTGTTTTACACTTATGCATTTGGGATGCAAAAATAAAAAGGCGACTTACAAATTAAATGGAAATATATTGGGGGAATCCTTGATGGAGAAGGATTTAGGAATGCTTGTAGACAGCAGGCTTAGCAATAGTGCCCAATGTCATGCAGTAGCTGCAAAGGAAAACAAGATCTTATCTTGCATCAAACGGGCAAGAGATGGAAGGGAAGTAAACATAATTATGCCCCTTTACAAAGCATTAGTAAGACCACACCTTGAATATGGAGTACAATTTTGGGCACCAATCCTAAGAAAAGACATTATGGAACTAGAGAGAGTGCAGAGAAGAGCCACCAGATTAATAAAGGGGATGGACAATCTAACTTATGAGTAGAGGCAAGCTAAATTAGATTTATTTACATTAGAAAAGAGGCATCTAAGAGGGGATATGATAACTATATTCAAATATATTCAGGGACAATACAATTAGCTTTCAAAAGAACTATTCATCCCACGGGTAGTACAAAGGACTCGGGCCATCCCTTAAGGTTGGAGGAAAGGAAATTTCACCAGCAACAAAGGAAAGGGTTCTTTACAGTAAGGGCAGTTAAAATGTGGAATTCATTAGCCATGGAGACTGTGATGGCAGATACAATAGATTTGTTCAAAAAAAGGTTGGACATCTTTTTAGATGGTAAAGGTGTACAGGGATATACCAAATAAGTATACACGGAAAGGATGTTGATCCAGGGATTAATCCGATTGCCAATACTTGGAGTCGGGAAGGAATTAATTTTTCCCCTTAATGGGGTTTTTTGTTTGCCTTCCTCTGGATCAATAAGTAAATATAGATATAGGATAAAGTATCTGTTGTCTAAATTTAGCATTTGTTGAACTTGATGGACGTACGTCTTTTTTCAACCCCATTTACTATGTAACTATGTAACAGTTACAAACCAGATTAAAATGTGAGACAGCTTTACTTTTGAAAGAACTTAGACTGGAGGCGTCTTTAAGAGTCTTGGGTATATTGTTCCTGTGGTGAGGTGCACGGTAAAAAAAAGGAAGAGTGGACGAATACTTTGCTGAACCTTGGGACCGTGAACAGTTTTTTGGAGTCAGATCTCAGGTGATAAATACTGCGTGTGGTAGGTGTGAAGAGCTTGTTCAGATAGTATTTCAAGACTTAAAAACTTCTCTTCTTCAGGGGTGTTAACACAAGAGATGTTTTAGTCTTGAAACGCGTAGGGTTAACTAGAAGGAGCAGGATGCAGTGCCCTGTGTAATTCCCCACAGCAGCTACTATTGAAGCTAACCGACGAGTCTGACGAAAAATGGCAGCCGGCAGAGAGGTATACGGATCATTTGGAGCAGCCGATCCTGTGTTTCCTGGCTCGGCGCCAAAAGCAGAGAGAGCTGTGACGTCACCCGAGGAAGCTGATCAGTTGGAGGCAGCAGACTGCTGTGCCAGACGGCGACATCAACGCGGGTCCTGCGATTGCCGGAGTAAGCGGGGACTAATTGAGCAAAGATTAAATTATACCAAGCGCATGTCCTAGGGAAATATAATAAGTAGGATTTCAATTTTAAACCAATCAAGGAGAAGGTGCAGTCCTATACTTATGGATGCAACCCATGTTGTTTAATTTGTTTTAATTGTTTTAAGATATCATTCATTCTTAAAAATATCCTTGTTAATAACACTGGCCTCTGAGGTTTATCCACTAAAGTTTATTAGTGTACATATCAAAGGTAACATACTATTGTGGCCTTTCTTGTCTCCATTTATATTTCCTGCCAGCTAAATCTGCAGGTTTGCAAAGTAATCGTTAACAGAGCTGATTGGACCGGAGTGGACTTCCAAGCAAATTAACTTCTGAAGATACAAGAAGAAAGGGTTTGATCTCATTCAATTTGTGGTTTGATCTTAATCGATCCTAGAGCCATAGAAGTCTTTTTGTCCTCTATCACATGTTCTGTTTTCCTAAGAAAACCAGTTAGACTTTTTAGGCTGCTCATGGACTTATGTAATTTTCTGTTATTATAACACTGTATTATATTGTTTTTTCACTATTTATTACACTTATTTGAAGTATTTATATATTTATAACACTATTCAACTAGCAAGTGAAAACAACCGGCGCCTCTAATAAAATGACTTGGGGAATATAATCTGACCAACTAGAGGGTCCAGTCACGGTTACCAAACAGTCCTGAGGGGGATCTTGATTGAAGTCTCACATCAAAAACAACAAAAAAGACAAAGAAAAAGATCATAGTGTAACCCTTAAATATAGACATAAAAATGCAAACACTTACAAAGAATAACTAAATGGTTAGTACAATTTAATAAAATATGACAAAAAAATGATATAAAATGACAAACAATTGTCCATTAAGCTTGGGACACAGATGAGAAAAGGAACATCCAGTAGGGGTAAAATTAAAATCCTGCTTACAGCAAAGCTGATAATTAACAGCCCATAGAATAGATCTCCTCTCTCCCTGGATGGGGAAACCTCCACGGGGAACGCCACACGAGTCCTCTGGAGCTCCGTGGTATAGGGACAAACACCGCCGCCGTGATCACAGACCCGCTGGTCACGCGGCGCGCTGGTGACGTCACCGGCAGCACCGATGCATGATAGAGTCCTGGAAGCTAGTGAGGCTCCTTGCGCTCGGAGGCAAAGGGTCTTAGCTGGTAACAGCTCTATGGGAGGGATGGGTTCGGGTCCACAAGCTAGATTAAACCACCCTACACGGTTCGTGACGGGTCACTTCATCAGCGGCATGATGGGTAATGAGGCATGAGGACATATATATTCTCACATGGCTAATTACAACCAATAATAAGATAATTGCATATTATCAAATAGAAAAACAATAAATGCCATTCTTAATAGTGAATGAGTATGCTAAAAAGAGAACTAAGTAGATGAATGAAAATAAGAAAAACATTTGTTAAACAAAATGACATCATAACAATAAACATCACAAGCAATAATACACCGACTTCATTGAACACATCAGGGCTTGAAAACCCATCTACAGAGAACAATGTCCAAAAGAATTAATAGCAATTTGGAATTAATGATACCTTAAGTGTGCTTGGCTGGGAGGTTGGACTAAGACAACAACCCAGACATTCAAACTGCCAGTAACAACAGCAATCAGCAAAACCTATCAAGCCTATACTTAAGTATAAAACTCGTAATGTTTATAGGTGTTGTTTAATCTATTTAACCAGGAAAGCACCAAGGTCAAAATCAATGTTAAGACCATTGGGAGATAATGTTTTTAATTCATATATCCAATATGACTTGCGTTTACTAATCCCATTGATTTTGTCTCCTCCTCTCCAATTACCTGGATTGAAACCCATTCATCATAATAATATGATCCCTACACTCCCAAATACAGTACATAAAAAGCACACAAATCAACCATGTACAGTCAAACGCACAGGGTCGCAGTCAAAAGCTACAGCACAGATTGAACATCGTAATATCAAGATGGTTTTTGCAGGCTTGTGGAGAAAATAAAAATAAAAAATGAGAATTTTTTTTGTTACTCACTCAAGCAAGCAGTGGTGAATTTACAGGCGCATGCGCAGTAATAATCAGCTAGCTCCCATCTCAAAGAGGATTACACGCAGGCGCAGTGAGGTGACGCTCGGCTAGGGACGGATTAAAAACACAATGGCAAGCTTCAGAAAATGAATGACTGTAGAGGTGTCTGTCGATAAGCGTTTCAAATCCTTGAGCGAGCCTTTTGTGTGTGCGTGGGGAGGGGGGTACAGGGTACAGCTGCATGAAGGATTAGCTGTGCAGCAGTTCAAAGAAATTACATAATTTCAAAAGGCAGGTCATCATAATAATTTGATCCCTACACCCCCAAATACAGTACATAAAAAGCACACAAATCAACCATGAGGAGAATTTTTTTTTTTTGGCCACTCACTCAAGCAAGCAGTGGTGAATTTACAGGCGCATGCGCAGTAATCATCAGCTGTCAAGCAGAAATGTGATTGAAACCAGAAAGACACACAATCAAAGGAATGGTGTGGGAGAGGTGTACTGCACTGTAGAGAAGATAAGAAGTTTAAATACCCTGCAGTGCAGTACATTATCCTGTGTGTGCGGGGGCGAGGGAAGGGAGAGCGCTGTATATGCCGCAATGTGATACTGTTACAGTACTGTACACGCCTATTCGTTTCAACAATTTTCAAATGAGACATACAGCACTGCAAATGCATGTATACAGTAAATATGCAAATTTACAATTACTGCACGCGCACACGCAGACTGTGTACTGACGTAGGTTGAACTGCTAAAGTATTAGACTTCCAAGACACCAGCTTGCGAACACCCCCCTGAGTTTTTAGACGGTATTGCAGTATTGCAGACAGCGATAATAAAATGCTAATATTACGAGCGCTAAAATAACACAATTCACTCCGGACCAAAAAAACCCGCATCTGCCCGCGATTATCAGAGCGCCGTGGACCCGGCCGCATTAGGATAAAGGCGGCCGCCACTGTAGATACAAATTTGAGTAAATGGAGCCATCTATATTTTGGGCTATTTTTTTTTTTTTTTTTTAAATAATCACCTTGAGATTGTTTGAGAGCACAGCCTCCATCTTTACTGATGACCCTAATTTGTGTAAGGTAGTAAAATCAAAGCAGCATGTAATTTGGTGGTGGGAGTGTGATAGTTTGGGGCTGCTTTACTGCCTCAGAACCTGGATGCCTTGCCATCATTGACACAACCATGAATGAATTCTGCATTGATCAGAAGATTCTAGCAGAGAATGGCAGGCGACCTGTCTGTGAGCTAAAAACGAAAATGAGTCATGAAGCAAGAGAATTATTCTAATACAAACAGATCTGCAGATGAAGATATTCAGGGTTTTAGAATGGCCTAGTCAAAGTCTGGACCTAAAACCTATTGAAATGTTGTGGCAGGACCTTAAGCGAGCTGTCCATGCAAGGAAGCCCATAAAAAGTTGAGGCAGTTCTGTAAGGAGGAATGGGCCAAATTCCTCATGACTGATGTGAGAGACTGACCAGCAGTTACAGGAAACGCTTAGTTGAAGTCATTGCTGCTCAATGTGTATTGAATCTAAAGGTTCACATACTTTTTCACACATGGGTATTGAATGTTGAATCATTTGTGGAAAATACTTTTTGAAAAAGAATCATGTTTTGTCTCATTTGTTTGATCAGGTTATCTTTATCTATTTTAAGGACTCAGATTAAGATCTAATAACATTTAAATTTTGAAATCTATGAAAATCCTAAGGGGTTCACACACTTTTTTTTTTTTTCTTGCCACTAAGTATCTGCCGTCTAAATTTAGCATAGGTTGAACTTGATAGACGTCCTTTTTTGCAACCTCCCTAACAAAACGCTGGCTTCAAAACTTCTGTCTGGCGCCTCTGTATTTTATGCGTCCACCCCTGGCATCCTGTAACTTTTTAGACTGTCTATACATATATTTTTAAAAGCAGTTGTTCGAAAGACCCTTTAAGAAAAGGAGCTCTGCCCAGCTCTGAAGGAGTTCATTTTCTTCCCCCCACACGGTTGGTTTTTGCTTCAGGTATATTGACTAAAAGACTCAAACGAATGCAGCAATTGTTTATTTTCTTTGCCCCTTTGCATTTGCCTGATGTAAGGTTTGTAATAAGTGTTAAGCAATTCTCAAGGTAACAATTTTATTATGTCATAAAAAGACCATAGCAAATATATCGTAAGTCATGGAATTTGTTTATTTAAAAAAATGGAGGGGTAATTTATGGAGTGTGCTACATGTAACCTGGTCTGCCTTATTAAAGCAAGTAATGCTAATTTACAATGTATTCCACGGAGAAAAAACATGTCTTGCAACTTGTACTGAAAAGCTCCACTCTCATTGGTTAGACGTGACATCATTGTTGGTGTGCACTATTAAACCATAATTGAATGATCAGATAAATTACAATCATAATATTAACCTTCAGATGTCTCTTTGTTAGTTTATCAAGCAATATGAAATATTGTAATAAGCAGATGTAAGTGGCACCTTGATACTTTTATGCAGATGTTTTATGGTTTTAACAATGTCAATGATCCAGTCAGTGGTTTTCTAATATGGAAAATGGATGGCTGTGAATTCTTCATTTAATTAGTTTATTATAACAGAAAAATTGTTCTGTGACTACAGTACTGTAACACAAGGTCCGTGCAAAGTAAATGTTGCTTTGGCACATTTGATGTAGGTTGGAATATTTCTTAGCAGAGCAACATTAGAGTTCTTCATACAGCTGTAGCCAGAGTCACCATCTCTGGAGCCACGGCTGAGAAAGCAAAAAGCCACAGCTCCAGAGATGGAGCTGGCTGCGGCATCACTGAAGACGGTATACTCTTCTGTATCGCAGCATTAATCCATCATGCCGGGGCATCCACCGTCATGTTCCTGCAGCATGTCCCAGTGCCAGAGACACTACGGCTTGTATTATACTACGCGCGTGTGCGCATGGCAATGAAAAATACCGGTCTTCCTACGACAGTGTATTCACTGCCGACACACGCACGGCAGACAGCGTTGGCGCGGCAGCTTGGTGGAAATACAAAGAAATTTGTATCTTCGAGCGGCTGCCGTGCCACGTGACACGGTGAGCCAATCACAGTGCGGCATACCATTGTGACATCATGACCCCGCTTCCTAGCCATGCGCGTCACCGTTTGGCCTATAGGCACTAAACACATGCGCGGTTAGTATAATACATGCATTAGTCTGGCTACATCTGGAGATGAAATTGTAGTGTACAGAGCTTTCCAAACTTCATAGGTTTTTTTCTGCAAGTGTTACGACAATAAGGCTACTGTAAGAGACGTGTGCAGAGGTACGCAATGGAGACTGGTTTTAAGGTGAACTAAAATAAGGCTTTTATTGCCCCTGCTTCTTTAACACATGAAAAGCAAACATATGGAAAAATAAAGGGTTAAACAAAGCTTCTGCTCCACTTGGGAGTATTTCTAGGTAAACATATGTAGTCCAGAACTCCCTTTAGATAGCATGTTTCCCAGCCCCAAACATATATTTTGATATGTGCAGATATACAACAGTCTTAGAAAGTAAAGCTTATCTGTCTCTCTGGTAGCTGTAGGGGGGAATCCTTCTCTGCTCTCCTGGTGTAGCCTTTTTGTCCTAAGGCACTTTCAGCTTTCAGGTTTTAGAAGTCTTCTCCCCCTTGTTGTCTGGCTGTCAGTCTACAGCCACTCAAGACCTCTCTGTCCCGTCCTGGGTCAGCCCACGTGTGAGCTCAGGAGTCTCTACTTCCTGTCTCAGAGGCAGGCTTTTTCTGATACCTGTAATCAGCCATGTGGTGTTGGTTAATTGTCTACCAGCAGTTAATCACTACACTGCTGGATTAGAGGCACATTTTTGAACAGGGATAAAGTCCCCTGTTACATACCTCCCCTGTTTGTGGGAAGCTCGGGTTTGCCACGGCCAAAGCCCATCCTTCCAATCTCATTCGAGATCTTTATGTGACTTAAATGAGAGTGGATGGAGGAAGAGAACCCTCAGTCCCGCTGGGATTGGAGCCCATTCTCCAGTTTATTTGTGTCTCCTCCCGAAGGTGCTTGAGCTCAGCACTCCTCAGTCGCTCGAGGAGGACTTTTTCCAAGTATAGTTTTTTCTTTGAGTGCGTGGTCATGAGATATCCCTTGTATCGGGTGCTCCTCTTTTTGTAGATAGACGGTGTGGCGACAGTTGCAGATCGGTTAAGAATAGAGCCGAATAGCTCTTGAAGCTGTCTTTCTGTACTTTCTCCACTCAACGGAGTTGCCAGTACAGCCTTTTTGGGATTGAGTTGCAATTCCACCTCCATTTCCCGAGAACATCCTATCTTCTCCGCTTCACCAGCTAAGGATTTTTCAGGGTTTGATTCGGCACGTATAACTTTTTTTTTTCCAACTTCAGTTTTTATTGGGTTTTACAGAGCATACAATGTGCCACATTCCATAGTTTGGTATCACATTACCCATATAAGTACAGCCTCCATCCCCGTATATGCAGGGATAGAGCACCAACATTGGTCAACTTTGACTCACAACATTTACACACTAGACTTGACAAACCTAACCCACATGACTTGGACAAGACAACAGTAGGTTTACACAGAAAGGAAAAGAGGGGGGGTACCCCCTTGTGCCTTTACGGGTTGGTTTGCAGGGGGCTTCTTGGCTGCCTTCTGGGTTGCTGTCAGGGGCGCGCCCGGTGTTGCGCCTTTCGCCGCGGCCTCTGCGTAGCTCCTGACCCTCAGCTGGCAGCCCCGGAACATGTGGGTTGTCTCTCCGCACAGGTCGCAGGTTTTCTGGCGGGGACAATCCTTTGTTTCGTGTCCGGTGTTCTTGCAGTTTCGGCAGGCTTTCAGGGTGCACTGTTTCCACTGATGCCCCAGGTTCCCGCAATTACCGCAGGTCTGAGGCTGGTCAGGGTAAAAGATCCTCCCTGAGCTGCCCGCAAGTGAAAAACTGGGAGGGAGGTGGTGCAGCCGATCTGCCGCTTCTGGATTTGGCCACAAGCGAACTACCATGCTCCACTTTCCCACCCAGTACCCCAACTTGTCCTTGATCCTGCTCGGCTCCTTCACCACGGTGCAAGAGAGCCGCAGAAAGGTAGCAATATCCTTTCCAGGGATATGGGGGTTCCTCACCGTCACAGTGATCCTCTTCTCGTCCCTCTGGATAGGGCAGTTCACGTCGAACTCTGAGAAGGGGACCTCCTGTTTCAGGGTCTGGAAAGCCTCCCAGTACCTCCTGCAGGCTCCCGCCGTGGCGAAGGTGACGAAAAACAGGCCACCCCTGAGGTCCTGGATGCTCAGGATCTCATCCGGAGTAAAGCCTGCTTTGCTCACCAGCTCCTTGGCAAAGGTCTCAGCGTCCAATAGAGGGCGCTGTCCATCGACCTCCCTCAGCTGCATCACCACCGTCTGCCTCATCCAGGGTTCCAGGCGGGGGATCCTCCTGTTGCTGCTGCTCCCAGCTCCAGGGTTGGAGCTGGGGCCGCCGCTGCTGGTGCTGGCAGTGGGGGTGAGGCCGCTGGGGGTGGCAACGTCGCCTGAGCCGCTGGAGCTGGTTGCCGCTGGGCCTCCTCCGTCCGTCTCCTGGCTGCTGGGGACCGTCTCCGGGGGTGCCGTGTGCTTCTCCTTCTTCGTCTTCGTCTTCTTCTCCTTGTGCAGGGTGGTCCCAGCGGGCTCCATGGCAACCTCCATCCTCTTGATCTTAGCCAAAAACCCACCCACAGACAGCTGTTTCGACCTTGATGGGTCTCATCAGTGTGGGGTTGATTTTACTGGGAATGCAAGAGAGGCTATGGGATAGGCTAAACCATAATACTGAGTTAAGTTATGGTGAGTAAAAAAAGTGACAAAAACCCGGACTTGGCTAACAGCACCCACTACCATCCGTACCTCTCCTGCCCTGACTCGGACACCCAGACCATTCTACTCTCAAGACGTGCCCTCGTGGCTGTGGGTGGCGTTATATCCTTTCCCACCTCAGCACCACGGTCCCGCCTCGTTTGTGGTGGGCTCGACCTGACAGTGTTACAAAAAAAAAGTCTGAAGTCCATAAAAATAAAAATCATATATAAATGTGATAAATACTGAAAAACCTTGATGTAAAAAATCTTGGATTCTGGCTGCTTCTTTACTCTGGGTTCAACAACCTCACTTCCAGTATCTATCAGAGAAAAAGAAAAAAGCGCCCGATCCTTGTGTGATAAAAAATTACAAAGGTTTCATAAAACAATAAACTCAGACAAATTCAAACTCACAAATTCGTCAAAGTTTAAAAGCGTGATATGAGATGAGACTCATGCGCCATGCACAGATTAAGTGCTGCTTGCTCCGCTGGAACACTTGACATCTGGGAACTCACTACTGGTGTTGCTGATGTGAAGGTCCTCCGGCAACCCAGAGATTGCAGCGTTAAAGTTCCTGTTTTTTTTTTTTTCCAACTTCAGTTTTTATTGGGTTTTACAGAGCATACAATGTGCCACATTCCATAGTTTGGTATCACATTACCCATATAAGTACAGCCTCCATCCCCGTATGTGCAGGGATAGAGCACCAACATTTGTCAACTTTGACTCACAACATTTACACACTGGACTTGACAAACCTAACCCACATGACTTGGACAGACAACAGTAGGTTTACACAGAAAGGAAAAGAGGGGGGGTGGGGGGGTTGTGGCGGGACGGCCTTGAACTTGTTGTATGGATGTTACATCCTTGATTTCATCCTTGCGGCTGTATCCTTCCTAGGATTGGAGTCTTCACTGCCCTGTCATCTAGTCTCGGGGCTTGTCCTACCTGTCTCCTAATTGATAGTGCCTGCGTCTTGTTCCTGGTTTAACAGAGTGCTGATACACGGAAGTAATGCTAGCAAGGAACGGCAGTCTATACTTTCACTGATCTTGGCGAAGTGGGTCTCAGTCAGCCACCGTAGGTCCTTTCTCACAACGTGACCCTACGCGTTTCTTCCGCAACCAGATTTCATCAGGGGATGGACTTGATTAGCAATGGCTTACTATATATAGTGTGTCAGTGTCCAATGGAAATAGCATTTCATAATTACAAATTTCGATCATCTCTGTTCAATTATTAGTGATATCATAACTATTAAATGGTATAAAAAAGCAAAGAGAAGTACATATTGGATATAAAATTAAATTTAAATTAATACATTCATTGACAAATTATTTAACCTAAAATATTTTACATTAATACGTAAATTAAAGAAATTATTTCAACAAATCAATTTAAATGGACAGTATAAACTAGATGGTTATATTTGTATTAATATATAACAGGAATTTATGTACCACACTAAATTAATTAGTTAGTTAAATGAAATATTACAAAAGGTATGCAATATTAAAATTACTGTCATATAATACAACTATAATATTAATTACATTTATTTAGACTTTCAGGAAGGACGAAAGAACAGCACAGATTTAAATATACATATCTAAATTATAATTGTGAAAGTATATATAAATATATCAATAGGTAAAACTCTCCTTAAAAATTCTCTGGAAGATTAGATACAATGACAAGGAAAAGAGAGGAGTGATTAGAGCTATTTTTTTGGATATATTGTAATATCATCTTAAACACATACATATATATTTTTAAATATCATACCATGAATCACTCCAATGGTAGCTTTAAAGCAATAAATAACCAAAAATATCAAAAGTTCATTATACAGTAATTCATTTAACTATATATTATTGTAATTATATTATAAGTTTATTATAAGAACTTTAACGCTGCAATCTCTGGGTTGCCGTAGGACCTTCACATCAGCAGCACCAGCAGTGAGTTCCCAGAGGTCACGTGTTCCAGCGGAGCAAGCAGACGGCGGTAACTTCAGCTGTGTTGGCGCATGAGTTTCATCTCATACCACGCTTTCAACCTTTGGCGAATTTGTGAATTTGAATTTGTTGGAGTTTATTGTTTTATTAAACCTTTGTATTATTTTATCACACGAGGATCGGGCGCTTTTTTCTTTTTCTCTGAGATATATATATATAGATATAGATATATATATATACATGTATATATATATATATATATATATATACTGCACCGACACACTTTATTCGAGCAAATACCCAGTATGTACCTGGCAGATACCTGGAATGCGCCGCTCCTCACCTCTGACAAGCCCCGTTGCGTTTGCCTTCCCAGCCCGGGTTCATGCCTGGCTGACGGGCGGCTGATCTGTTAAATGATAATGATTAGGATTTAATAGGCTGCAATGCTTCGCGTGTCTACCAGATGGCATAAATTCATGAATTGTAATGCAGTATATATATATATAATCTGTGCAGTATTGCAGCCAGCGGGAATAAAATGCTTCAAACCCTTCCTGGAAAATAACCCAATGCACTCGGGCAGAAAACAGTCACAAACCTCAATACACCCGGGTATACCCGAATTCGTGGGACTAGCCGAGCTCGAATAAAGTGTGTCACCAGTGTATATATATATATAGTCATCTAGTCTCGGGGCTTGTCCTACCTGTCCCCTAATTGATAGTGCCTGAGTCTTGCCCCATCATCAGAGAACGCAATCAACTCTATTAATGCAGGATTGTGTCGGCATCTACCCCTGGGATGTCTGGGCAATCCATGGCGCCCATACTTTTAGGAAATTTGAGCCAGAGTAGTTGACCCAACTAGTCAACTGTTCCATCTGGCACACGTGCCAAATTCTATTCCGAATTCTGGGGATAACTGGAATTTCATCTCGTTTCCATACTGCTGCGATCTCACATCGTGTGGCGGTTGCAAAATGTGCAACCAGCTTGTGTGCCGCTTTTGGCAGTCCCTGGATTCGTCTGCCCAAAAGGAACAGCAACGGATCCAGGGGGATCTCCAAGTTTAGGATCCTCTGTAACCATTCCCTAATGTTTTCCCAAATCGGGACCACCCTCGGGCAAGACCACAGCATATGTTTTAAATCCGCTGATTCCCCACACTGCTTTGGGCAGAGCGGCGAATACCCTTTAACAAATTTAGATAGTTTAAGTGGGGTATGATACCATCTCATGAGGACCTTAAATGCGTTCTCCTTTAGCGTGGCACAGACCGAGCTTTTGGCTGCAGCCTGAAGGATATGATCCCAGTCTTCGTCTTCTAGTGTCTCCCCTAAGTCAGTCTCCCATCTCGTCATGTAGTTGAGTTGGGGCTCGTCAGTCTTTCCACGACAGATCACTTCCATGTACATCCGAGAGGTTAGTCCACTTGTGTCCGTTCCTCTAGAACACATTTGCTCAAAATTCGTTCTTGGAGGTCGAATTGGGAATTTATTGTAAAAAGCTCTGATCTGGAGGTATCTGAATAGTTCCGAGTTTGGTACTCCTTTTTCCGATTTCATTTGCTCAAGTGTTTTAATAAATTTCCTCCCCTCCAGATCTTTGAGTCGCTTATAACCCGACTGAGACCAAATTAAAAAGTTTTTACTAAACATCCCCGGAGCGAAATCTGGATTCTTGAGTAATGGGATTGTTTGGTGGTAACGTATGTCTAAATTTGGAATTCTCCCATACCACCAGAGAGTTCGCCACGGCCTGCAGCCGCATCTTTATTGTGTTTCCACAGCATTTGGGAAGCCACATTAAATCGTGCAGCTCAACTGGTGCACAGCAGTCTCTCTCCAGTGCCACCCATCTCCGCAAAGACGGGTCTGCGTGCCACTGAACAATTTGGCTCAATTGGGCTGCCTTGTAATATGCCAACAAGCAAGGTACCGCTAATCCCCCTTTTGTGACTGGCCTTTTTAATATGCTCTTCGCAATTCGCGGGCTTCTGTTGTTCCAAATAAAATTCAATATTCGAGACTGTAAGGAGAGGACATCAGCGTTAACCAACGGTACCGGTAGGGTCTGGAACAGATAGAGCAGCCTGGGGAGGAGGTTCATTTTAATACTATGAATTCTCCCGAACCATGAAATACCATAACCGGCCCATACTCTGAGGTCCTCCCTTAGAGTCCTGAACAGTTTCGGGTAATTGGCTTTATAGAGTAAATTATAATCTCTGGTAATATAGACCCCGAGGTATTTGACAGAGGAGGCTTGCCATTTGAAATTGAAATTTATTTCTATCAATTTTTATACCGGACGTGGTAGATTTATGTTGAGGGCTTCTGATTTGGTCTGACTGATTTTGAACCCGGAAATTTGATTACATTTTCCCAAAATCTCAAAGACATTGGGCAGGGAGGTGAGGGGTTTAGACAGTGTCAGGATCACGTCATCCGCATACAGCGCTACTTTATGAGCTTGGTCCTTTACCTCTAACCCTGAGATATCGGGGCTTAGGCAAATATGCGCTGCTAGAGGTTTGATACACAGGGCGAATAACAGCGGGGACAGGGGGCACCCCTGTCTTGTCCCGCTACAGATCTTAAATTGATCCGAGGGGAAGCCCTGGTGTCGGACACTAGCTGTAGGGCCGTTGTATAATGCCAGGATGGCCTCGAGAATCCGTCCTTCAAAGCCAAATGCTCTCAATGCCTCCCTCAGGTAGGGCCAATCTATTCTATCGAAGGCCTTCTCCACGTCCAGACTCAATACCATTGATGGGATATTACGTTTCTTGGCCAAATCAATCAGATCGATTATCCGTCTGGTATTGTCTGCCGCTTGCCTGCCTTCGATAAACCCCACCTGATCCGAGTGTATTAGTCTGGGAAGGACGATACCCACCCTGTTGGCTAAAAGTTTAGAGAAGATTTTTACATCCGAATTAATCAGGGAGATGGGCCAGTAGCTCTTACAGTCTGCCGGGTCCTTACCCGTCTTATGGATCAGTGAGATGGAAGCCTGGAGCATCTGAGTTGGGAAGGAGGCCCCTGTGAGAATTTCATTGAATAATTTCAGTAGTTGGGGGGCTAAAGTTTTCAGGTATTTTTTATAATAAAGATTTTAGAAGCCATCCGGACCTGGAGCCTTGGCTGGCTTAAGTGACTTTATTACCTCAGCTAGTTCTTCTGAGGTAAAGTCCCACTGTAGCGCTTCTCTCTCTGCTCTGCTCAATTTGGGTAATCGTGCCTCTTTTAAGAAGACTTTAAGTCTGTCTCCTGTTTGTTGTGTGTGGCTGACCTTATCTCCATCATAGAGAGTTTCATAATATCGTTTAAATTCCTCCACGATCCTTCTAGGATTGGAGGTAAGGTCCCCCCCCTGGGACCGAATCGATGCGATACAGTCATTTGGAAGCCTATTTCGTAGCTTATTGGCAAGTAACGTATCTGGCTTGTTGGCTTTTTCGTAAAACTTACGTCTTGACCATGTCAACTCTCTTTCGGCCTGGAGGTTAGCAACAGATTGAGTTTAATTTTGGTGTCCGATATCTCCTTCAGGATATCATCCTGTTTACGGGTGATGTGGGCCTCTAAGAGTTGTGCCAATCTCTCCCTCAGCTCTTTTATCGTAGTCTCTTTCTCCCTCTTTTTTTTGGCGGCCAAATTCATCAAAATCCCTCTCATCGTCGCCTTATGGGCTTCCCATAGTGTCGAATGTGAGGACACACTTCCCTCATTAATTTCGAAGTATTCTTTTAATTTATCCCCTACCTCCCGTTCGGTTACCGGATTTTTCAGTAGGAGCTCATTCAGTTTCCAGTTCGCACCGGGTCTCTCCAGCGAACTCAGTGTGCACCGCAGCTCTATCGGTGCGTGGTCTGACCAAGAGATGTCATGAATCCCTGTGCGGGAGACCACTGGGACCACCCTGTTTGATATCAGGAAGTAATCTATCCTGCTGTATCTGTTATGGGGGTGTGAGAAGAAGGTATATTCCCGCGCTATAGGATTCTGCTCCCTCCAGATGTCCACTAGTTGGCAATCCCTCATCCCCTGGGCGATTGTTAGTATGTCCTGTTTCTGTGGTTGGTTAGTCCCCGTGCATCTGTCCAAGTCTGTGTCTAGTGTTCTATTGAAGTCCCCCGCTAACAGAATACTACCGTGTGCTTTGCTGTGTAGCAGTTTGAAAAATTGTATAAAGAACTCTGGGGCCTGCTCACATGGAGCGTATATTGTAGCTAATGTTAGCTGCTGACCCTGTATTGTCCCTGTTAATATGATATATCTCCCATCTTTGTCTCCATGGGTGTTAGCTACTTGAAGCGATAGCCTATTATGTATTAAGATTGCTACCCCTCTTTTTTTAACAGGCGCCGAGGCCAAATAATACGATCTAAAATGTTTAAGTATTTGGGGTGATTATTTTGGGAGAAATTAGTCTCTTGTAGGAAGACGATATCGGCCTTTTTGCGAATGTAATCTCTGAATGCTATTTTCCTCTTTATGGGATTGTTAAAGCCTTTCACGTTATGTGAAATGACCGTTATTTCCTTACTCATTTGTAGGGTGTTACTGAGCTACTGCCTCGGTGTACCTTAACTGTACCTCTGTGTGGTTCCTTGCGGTGAAGTGGCTCCAGCCGTCGTCGCTCCTTTTGGGTGTCCTCAGCCTGGGTAGGGTTAGGGCAGGGGGAGTACATGAGGAAACGTGGGAAGAGACTAACACAAAACCACAAAATTAACACACATAAAGTGACCTCGGATCCTTGACCCAGCCAACTGGGGACCGAGTTCATCGCCTTTGGGTGCCGGAGGGGCAGGGCGGGGTACCGCTCCCCTCGAGCCTTCCCCTCCCTCCTCCCACCCCAAAGGACTTTGCCAGAGCCGTGGGTCTGAATATCACCCGGCTCAGGCCTGAGGTCCATGCGGTCCATGGAGCAGGTCTCTGTCGTGATACCCCCACCCCGCCTTTAACACATGCAACTATATGAAAAAGAAAAACTTTTGCCAAACGGAACCCTCCCCCCCAACTTCAGATATTGCCTTCTTCTCCCTCCTTTTTGCTGAGACTTGGTACCCCCGCCAGTCCCTAGAGCGTCCACGCTGTGATGACTGCTGACTCCACCCTCTCGTGGTTTTAGTTTCCCTGCCTCTTCTTTGTTTGCTGCAGCCCTTCTCGTGGTAACCCTGAACCTTCCCAATCCAACTCTTCCCCCCCCCCCCCCTCTCACCTTCCTGCTGCACTTCACCTACTCACTCGGCATTATACCTCCAGCATTAGCGCTCATGTCTACTCGCTCAACCCTAACCCTGCCCTCCTCTTTCTTTCCTCACTTGCTGCTGCTACCCCGCTATTCCCTATCACTTACCTCCTCTTTCTTCCCGTAACTTCCGTGTGTCCCGTCTCCTCCTACTGCTCCCGCCCCATACGCCACCTGTCTTCCCTGCTTCTCCTCCTCTCTTGTAACTTCCCCCATCCTTCTATTACTTACCTAGCCCCCCTCTTCTCCTTCTCTTAACTCCCTCGTCCTGTTCCCTCCACTGTCTCTATAACTTCCCCCTACCTTCGCTGGCTCCATTCACCTTCCTTTTAGATCCCTTACCTCCATTGTCTCTATTTTGCTTACCTACCCCCCTGGCCCTATCACCTACTTACCCCCTACCTTCTCACTAACTTGTCTTTGCCCCTCCTCCTCTCCCCCCTCCCTAGTGCCAACGAGCTGGGCATTTGTCCCCTTTGCCTGGTTTCCCCTCCACAGCCACTCTTCTGCGCCTCTTCTCTATGCCCCCTGCCGCCCCTTCCGTTCCCTTTCTTATTGCCCCACTTGTTTGGGCCGGGGTGTGCTGGGCCGTCGCCTCTGCCACTCGCGCTGTTGTCCAGTTACTGTACTGTGCCGGTGTGCCTTGATGCTGTTCGCCTCCGCCACTATCCCTACTTGCGGTGGCTGCTGTCCCTGACTATCAGTGGCACTTCCGCCACCTCCAAGATGGCCGCTTCGCCCTCTGACGTCACCGGACGTCCGGTCTCCGCCATCTTGGATCCCCTTTCGCGCCGAAGTGAAGGGAAGCGCGCGCTCTCCTCCTCTGCTCCATCGATATCCGGGGTTTGCGTGTCAGCTGGCGCCTCCATCAGCCTCGTGGCAGCCGCCATCTTCCGACCCGGGGCCCCAGGTGTGGACCCTTTGTTCTTGCAGCGTCCATATAGGTGGGCCGATCCCCCTCTTCTCCCGTTACTGTGGGGGTTCCTTAGCGTGGAGCGTGGAGTAAAGGCAACTTTAATTGTCTGTTGGGGGGTATAATAACTGGGATAACTGGAGATATTAAAACTGGCGACCCGTCTACCTCACGTCCTCCCCCTCAGTCTTTGTCTTTATTGACACCAGGCCTGGGGGAGCGTCCCGCTGTGGACCATGTGAGGTCCGGCGCTTCCTCTGCGTTAGCTGCAGCCGGGTGGTTTTCCTTCAGCCCCAGCTTCTGCAAGAAGGCACCCCCCTCCTCCAGGTCCCTCATAGAGATTGGCCTCCCATTCCGGACCACCAGCAGACCGAATGGGAAGGTCCAGCAATACAAGACGCCCTTGTCTCGCAGAATCCTTGTAATAGGAATTAG
This sequence comes from Ascaphus truei, assembly GCA_036426205.1. Taxonomy (NCBI): domain Eukaryota; kingdom Metazoa; phylum Chordata; class Amphibia; order Anura; family Ascaphidae; genus Ascaphus; species Ascaphus truei. The sequence continues at coordinate 57,163 of WSYH01002444.1, forward strand.
ATTCCTGCGTCGCAGCAGCGTGGTTGGGGACAAGTCCTGAAATATTAACAGGCGAGCTCCCTCAAATTCCAGTGCAGGGCTAGCTCGGGTCTTGCGGAGCACAGCCTCCCTCGTACTATAATAATGCAGCCGCACTATTATATCTCGCGGCTGCTCTGATTGTAGGGGCCTTGACCGCAGCGCCCGGTGACAGCGGTCCATCTCCAGGCGCTCCCTGGGTAGCTCCGGTAGCAGGGACTCCATCCAGCGCAGTACATATGCTTCACAGTCACCTTCCGTCTCAGGGACCCCTCTAATGCGCACATTATTCCGCCGATCTCGGTTTTCAGCGTCCTCCTGGCACTCCCTAATCTCGTTAATTTGATGTTGGAGATCTGCGTTTTTTTTGTCAACTTTCTTTGTGGCTTTAATATTGAGGTCCAGCTGCTTCTCAACATGGCTGGTCCGCTCCCCCAGGGAACCCACTTCTTTCTTTAACTCCCTGATTTCTGCCTGCAGCAACGTTTTTAAGTCTGTATAGAGACGGTTAAAGTCACAGACCCTAACTGGCAAAAATTCAGGGTTGTCACTCTCCTCTTCTCCCCGTCATGTTCTGTGTCAGATCCTTGGTTTAAAAGCTGTGCCATTGCAAGGCCCGGTTTGCTTCTCCTAGAACTTCCAAAATATTCCGGTAATCACTTTTTTTGGGGGGTCTTTGTCAGTTTCTTCGACATCCTCCTATATTGCTACACTTGTGGTGCACTTTCTGGTCTTATTTGCCTGCTTTAAAAGGTTTTTTTCTTAAATTGTTCAGCAGCGGGGCACAGAGCTCTCAGCCTAGACAACCATGCTCTTTCCTCCCAGCATGCACCTCCACGTATAACTTTTTGTGTTGGCTGTTGGCCAGCTGAAGGTTTTGCTAGTGCTTGCTTAGGTGGTTTAGACTTTTCAACCTTGTTTTTCAGATGAGCAGTGTTCCCAGCTCTCACAGTACCCTTTTTCCTTTGGGTTTTTGTGGCTGTGGGATACCGACGCTAGACTTGTCCTTGCAAGTCTCTTTTCAGGGAATAGCTGTAGGGTGGAATCCTTCTCTGCTCTCCTGGTGTAGCCTTTATGTCCTAAGGCACTTTCAGCTTTCAGGTTTTAGAAGTCTTCTCCCCCTTGTTGTCTGGCTGTCAGACCTCTCTGTCCCTTCCTGGGTCAGCCCACGTGTGAGCTCAGGAATCTCTACTTCCTGTCTCAGAGGCAGGCTTTTTCGGATACCTGTAATCAGCCAGCTGGTGTTGGTTAATTGTCTACCAGCAGTTAACCACCACACTGTTGGATTAGAGACACATTTTTGAACAGGGATAAAGTCCACTGTTACAGGCACCATTTCTGCTTGTAACAAAAGAAAACAAGAGCAGACGCAAATGGTGAAGTAAGTTCAAATCAATTAATATATACATATATATACCTTTTAATATATATTAATTGATTTGAACTTACTTCACCATTTGCGTCTGCGCTTGTTTTCTTTTGTTACAGTTCTAGGAGTGATTTTTCACTCCTATATCCACAGCTGCAGACCTTATACCTTCCAAGGTTGTGTTATATTTATATCACTTAGGTGTATATGGGTTATATTCCCTTATTGCAATAGAGGGTTTCTTTGCGCACTTAAAATCTGTTTTTTTTTTAACCATTTCTGCTTGTGGCTGTATCAAATGTAAGAAGTTTGTAAATCACCATTCGTGCACTTGACACAGATTTAAAACTAGGGATGTTCACACTATGGAAAGAAATGATGAATCGGGATGCAGAATTTGATACATCTCATTTTAATAAGGGCATTATGTCATTTCTCCCTATTGACCCTACCCATATCGCAAGCTGACATACATGGTGCAAAAGAGGTGCAGATTACTGAGTTACATTGGCAATAAGAGACACTAGAAAAAAAATGTCTCTCCCTGGCCTTTATTCAGTATGCTCTGAACTTGCTTCTCCATGTCTGGGAAGCTCTGAGCTCCACTAATTTGATGTTACAACTTTAGTGCCCACAAATTGCAGAACACAGACAACGTTAAAGTTCTGTGTTAGTCATTCAAGCAACAGATCCTGTTACTTTGCTTGAGTTAACCAAGCTTGCTGGGGGGGGGAGGGGGTGGTTTACGCAATTCACACTCTGTGCCCTTTAATTACCTTCAGTTAGTGAACCGCAGGGCAACATTTAATCCATTTGGGAATCAAAGATCCAGTTCTCGGGAGAGCGTCACAAACCTCCTGGTGTGGGTTAACGCTGAGAAATCACAAGTTAACTGCCATTGACCTGAATGAGGATAGTGAATCTCCCCCTTACCGTTCATTACAGTTAATATTGCTATCACTCTAAGGGGCATATGCATCGAGTGCCGATACAAGTTATTGCACCCGTTCCTGCTTAAACTCTTAGGACGCGCCTATAGTGCCGTCGACGGCGACACGACGGGTGACATCACCCGTCACCACAGGCAGAAGTTATATTTTGCTGGGCGGCGGCGTCGCGGGTTTCCTGACATTTGATTGGTTCAAGGGCTATCACATGAGGCGACAGCCCTTGAAAAATCTAATTTTGCCGGCTACCAGTTTTCGAGACAGCGCTCCATCGCATTGTCGCCGTCTCGCTTACTATAAGCGCATGCGGCGGCGGAAATGCATTTGTTTTCGGGTGACGTCGCCGGCACTATAGGCGTGGCCTTATTCAAGTTAATGGTAGTTAATGCCGGAACAAGTGCAGTTACCCATATTGGCACTCTATGCATGTGTCTCTAAGGATTAGATCCACATAACTTGACGTTCTGTGTTCACATAGTATCATCAAAGCTAATGAATGCAAATGCAACAGCTATTAATGAGCTTATTGACATAGGCTTTAGGCTTAACATCACGTTATTGTTGCATTAACTTCCAATAACAAGACGTTGAGTATGTCTTGGCATTACTCCGTTCTAGGCACACACAATCCCTGCAAGCTCTGAACCCAACACCCACCAGGTATACTTATGTAAAAAGAGGAGCTATTGAGTGTGACCAAATGTTCTGTATACAACAAAAAGCAACATCTAAATGACAAAGTATATAGTTAAATACTTATCTGTTGGTCTTCTCATAAATATGGGTTTCTTTAGTTAAACTCTTTGGCCAGACTCTGAAGTACTGTAAGTCTTTAGTCCGAGTTGAAAAAGAGGAGTGGGAAATAGAACGCCGGAAATAATGTTAAATCATATCTAACTGTGTGTTATTCTATACATGCAAACCCAGCGAAAGCCCCATCTCATGGTCTGAGTGTGAATAACACATGACCTTACTAACACACCTCAGACTAACAGACTTAAGTGGATATGTGATGTTCTGATAACGTCCCATTTGCATCTAATTCTAATCAACGACAGTTATAGTTAACACTATAATAATAACTTTATTTCATATAGTGCTGTTCTCCCAATGGGATTCAAGCTTCTCAATTATAGTATAGTGCGTGGTATGCAGTACATAGGAATTTTTAGAGACACGATCCCTGCCCAGATGAGCTTACAATCTGTTTTTGGTGCCTGAGGCACATGGAGATGGTGACTTGCCCACGGTCACAAGGAGCTGACACTAGAAATTGAAACATGTTCCCCTGTTGAAAACTGTGTAATTGTTTACAGTCGGTGCCTTTCCTCACTGAGCCATGCCTCCTTCCATGCTCTTTAAGGGAGGAAACCTGAGTTAACGTTCCGTTATTGGCCTATGAAGATACACCGTTAGTCTTATTGTGGCGTTGAGTTAGATTTAAGCCACATTAAGGACATAACAGAGCTTTGTGGATCTGGGCATAAATAAAATCCAACCATTGTGGTATGCACTGGTAATGCTTTGTTCAGCATATCTCCAGCTTCATGAGAAAACTTTTGCTTCACTTACACTTAGCCTTTCTTAGGCCAATGGGACATGATTCACCTCTTACATTTGATGTGTGTAACCAAATATTATTTCTTTGCTGTATATTTTTCACACTTGCAATTGTTTTTAGTAGAACACTTCACATTGTATATGCATTAGAAACAAAGTGCCAGAATTGGGTAGTTGAACCTAAGACTTTCAGGGTTATTCGTTAAATTGCAATAGTGCTGATCGTGGGACTTCTTCAAGTCAATGCAAGTTTGTGTGTGATGAGGCCCCAAGTGGCACTATTGCAGTTTAATGACAAACCCCATTTTCCTTGGACACCATTTGGAAGCTTCTGGTAGAGGAGATTTCAACAACATGGCATATTATAAGGGAATACTCTGAATAAGAACTTTTAGATATACTTCAAAATCCAACTTTAATAAGGTGGCTTACTTTATTAAAAAAAAAAAAAGATATATGATATTTTAGATATTTTAGATATATAATATATATATATACAGTGTTCGACAAATCACCCAAAAATCTACTCGCCCAACCAAAAAATCTACTCGCCACCTAGTCCCGCCCCTAGTCCCGCCCCCAACCATGCTTTAAAATAAAATATATTAATAAAATACATTTAATAAATTCCTAGTCAGAACATTCGTTTTTGACATAAATGTATTTACTGTATTACATTATACTACAATTAGTCCTTTTACGTGTGTGTGTGGGTGTGTGTGGGTGTAAATGTCGGATCTAGAAATAAAAGCCAGGTGTGAAGGAATAGTTTCCTGAACCTCTTAACCAGTGTCTGGACGTCCCCGCTTCATAATATCTAAAGCAGCAATCCCGCCTGGCATCTTACCTGATCCGCAGTCCCTCAATGTCCAGGTAACCTCATTCCTGCAATGTTATACATTAGAGGGGATGTGTTCCCTACCTGTCTTCTGGGTTAGGGGGGATTCCGATGTCTTCCGTGTGAAGCTTGAGTCAGATCTGGAAGAAAGCAGTATAGGTTATTTCGGTGTAGTATAGGGCAGTTAAGATATATAGGGTAAATAAGATATCCAGATCGGGAGTGGGAGAGAGTGTGGGAGAGAGTGTGAGAGAGAGCGAGAGAGTGTGTGGGAGAGAGAGCGAGAGAGTGTGGGAGAGAGAGAGTGTGGGAGAGAGAGAGAGTGTGGGAGAGAGAGAGAGAGAGGGAGAGTGGGCAGGAGAGATTTTCTTTTGTTTTTTTTTTTGGAGAGATGAACGAGAGGAGAGAGAGAGAGAGAGTGTGGGAGAGAGAGAGAGTGTGGGAGAGAGAGAGTGTGGGGGAGAGAGAGTGGGGGGAAGAGAGAGTGGGGGAGAGGGGGAAGAGAGAGAGTGGGGGAGAGGGCGAAGAGAGAGAGAGGGGAGAGACACAGAGGGGAGAGACACACACACACACAGAGGGTGGGTGATATACAGAGAGAGAGAGAGAGAGAGGGTGGGTGACTGACTGGGTGACTGACTGACAGGGTGACTGGGTGAGTTGACTGACTGGGTGGGTGACTGGGTGGGTGACTGACTGACTGGGTAGGTGGGTGACTGACTGGGTGGCTGACTGACTGGATGGGTGACTGGCTGGGTGGGTGACTGGCTGGGTGGGTGGGTGACTGACTGGGTGGGTGACTGGGTTGCTGACTGACTGGGTGGGTGGCTGACTGACTGGGTGGGTGGCTGACTGACTGGGTGGGTGACTGACTGTCTGACTGGGTGACTGACTGTCTGACTGGGTGGGTGACTGATTGGGTGGGTAGTTAGGTGACTGACTGGGTGGGTAGGTGTTACGCCGTTGCTGCCCGCAGACCAGACCTGTCCCCTGTGCTGAGGTGGGACGTAGGGATACACGCACCTGCAGCAAAGGGAGCGCGTCCGGAGTGTGGTGTTAGTGTTGCCAGGCCAGGTATAGTAAGGAAGACAATACTTGCCGGTACCGGTAGTAGAGGAGGAGTAGTTATTGCCATTGCCAAGATCAGGGTTGTGAGAAGATCAGAGAGTTGCGGATGGTCGAAGGTATAAGCCATGTTACAGGGATGCCAGAAGTCACGAAGTCCAAGTAGAGCCGAAGTCGAGAGCCAGAGGGGGTAGTCATCCAATCCGCGTCAATACCTGAGGAGTCACTGAGAGAGTAGTCAAATGCTTCCATACAGAACTATGTCGAGCGACGAGTGATGGGAAGCACAGGCATAATAAAGCTGGGCAGGCCAATGGGAAAAGGGGGCAGGCCTGGAGGACTGCAAGGAGTTCTCCTTGATAGGAGGGAGGTGTTACAGCCCAGCTGAGTGTAATCATTGATTTGCATGGAACTGTGTGATGCTTGGGGGCGACGCCTCACTGCAGGAGCAGTGGTTAAAAGTGCTCTGTTAGGCGTGTGCTCTGTAAGCTGGGAATGCATGCACATAACTTCTGGTGCTGGCATGCGTGTGTGCGTGGATTCGGTGACTGACGCGCGTATGCGCATGGGGACAGAGACAGATGCACGTGTGCGCATAGAGCGCGGAGCTGGGGACACACGCAGAGGCTGCGGTTCAACAGGCACCTCTTCGGTTGGTGCAATCCTGTGATGGCGAGGAGCCAGAGTGCCAGTGGCAGACAACGGAGGTATGTGGGAATTGCGCTGCAGACGCTTGGACGCCTGAGTACCGACGGGAGGTGAGTAATGGTCGCGCTGACGGCGCTTAGACACTAGATTCCTTACAGTCCCCCCCCCCCCCCCTTCAGGAACGGCCTCAGGACGGTCCTTAAATGGTTTGTTTGGAAACTTCTTCCTGAAAGTCTTCAGAAGAACCGGAGCATGGATATCACGAAGTGGAACTCAAGACCTTTCTTCTGGGCCGAAACCCTTCCAGTGCACGAGGAACTGCAGTTGACCCCTGGATATGCGAGAATCGAGCAGGGACTGGACCTCATATTCTTTCCTATTCTGGGTAATAACCGGATCAGGCCTACGGTTATGGTTGGGGAAGAAATGACTGGATACGAATGGCTTGAGTAGAGATGTGTAAAACACATTTGGTATCTTCATGCTGTCGGGAAGTTGAAGCCGGAATGCTACCGGATTAATCTGTTCAGTTATCGGAAAAGGGCCCAGGAACCTCGGCGCCAATTTTGGGGAAGGTACCTTCAAATAAATGTTTCTTGAGGACAGCCATACCATATCCCCTGGCTTGTATCTGGGTGCCGGACGGCGGTGGCGATCTGCCTGATGTTTGGCCCGTTGAGAGGCGGTAAGAAGAGCAGACTGAATCTTGGACCATGCTGATTGCAGAGATGTGACACGGTCGTCTACAGCCAGGACTCCGGAAGGAATGTTGGAGACGGGAAGACATGGGGGATGAAAACCGTAATTGATGAAAAGTCGACTCTCGGGTGGACTCGTTGGTAGCGGAGTTAAAAGCATATTCGGCCCATGGCAAAAGTTGTGCCCAATCATCCTGAGAATTGGAAATGAAACACCTCAGGTATTTTTCCAGGGACTGATTAACCCTTTCTGTTTGACCATTGGACTGAGGATGGTAAGCTGAGGAAAAAGAAGAAGAGATCCCTAGTCTTTTGGTTAAAGTTCTCCAAAATCTGGATACGAACTGTGACCCTCTGTCAGACACGATGGACGAAGGAATACCATGAATGCGAAAGATGTGATCAGTGAAGATATCAGCAAGGGCGGGTGAGGTGGGAAGTCCTTTGAGCGGGATAAAGTGAGCCATGTTAGAAAAACGATCCACCACTACTAAAATCGTATTCATCCCTTTGGACCTTGGCAACTCCACAATAAAATCCATTGATATGTGTGACCATGGACGTTCTGGGATGGGCAGAGGAAGGAGAAGACCGTGAGGCCTTTGATGAATTGTCTTGTTTTGCGCACAGACCGGACAAGCGTGCGTATATTCGAAAATGTCTTTGGACATCTTGGGCCACCAAAAGTTGCGACATATAAAGTCCAAAGTATTTTTGTAGCCAGGATGACCAGCTGCTCTCGAAGCATGTCCCCAATCCAGAACCTCGGGTATGAAATTAGGTCTCACGAAGAGCTTGCCCCTGGGGACCTTCAGGTTCTTTGGAATGGACCTTTGTGACTTGACGATCTTGTCAAAGCTTCTGAAGGAAGATGCGGCGAAAATCTTCTCGTGAGGTAAAATGGTCTCCATGGAATCTTCTGGTCTCTCTTCGGAAGAATGTTGTCTTGAGAGAGCATCGGCTTTGACATTTTTAGTCCCAGGAATATATGACAGTTGGAAATTAAATCTGGAAAAGAACAAAGACCAGCGGGCTTGCCGTGGACCCAGACGGCGAGCGTTCTCTATATATAATAAATTCTTATGGTCTGTGAGGATGGTGAACGGTTCCCTCGACCCTTCCAGGAGATGCCTCCATTCTTGAAGTTCCTTTTTAACGGCCAGTAACTCTCTGTTCCCCACGTCGTAGTTCCTCTCCACTGAGGTAAATCTCTTCGAAAAGAATGCGCAGGGATGCAATTTTTCTTGGGGTGAAGGTCTCTGGGATAGAATGGCACCGGCGCCAGAATCAGAGGCGTACACCTCCAACACGAAAGGGAGATCAGTGTTGGGGTGATGCAGAACCGGTACAGACACAAAAGCCTCCTTAAGTGTGTTGAAGGCGGTATTGGCCTCTGGTGACCAAACCGACGGAAAGGCCCCCTTCTTCGTAAGGGCTGTGATAGGTGCAACAATTCTGGAGAAATCACGGATAAACTTGCGGTAGTAGTTCGCAAATCCCAGGAAGCGCTGGACGGATTTAAGAGAGTCGGGTCTAGGCCAGTTAGTAACGGCTTTTAATTTGTCCGGATCCATCATGAAACCATCGCTGGAAATAATGTAGCCTAGAAACTGGGTCGAAGTCTGATGGAAGGTACATTTCTCCATCTTGGCATATAAGCGATGTTCACGAAGGCGAGAGAGCACGTAAGATGTATGAAAGATGTGGTCCTGTAAATTCTTCGAAAAAATCAGGATATCATCCAGATAGACTATGACGAAGTCGTTGAGTACTTTGCGGAAGACATCGTTAATGAAATCTTGACAAACGGCCGGAGCATTACACAGTCCGAAAGGCATCACAAGGTATTCGTAGTGGCCACTACGCGTGTTGAAGGCCGTTTTCCATTCGTCTCCTTGACGTATGCGTACAAGATTATAAGCTCCCCTGAGGTCCAGCTTGGAGAAGACTTTGGCACCTTGCATCCTATCAAAAAGTTCAGTGATAAGGGGGAGTGGGTAGCGATTCTTTACGGTGAAGCGGTTAAGCCCTCTATAATCAATACAAGGTCTTAAAGTTCCATCCTTCTTCTTTACGCAGAAGAACTCTGCTCCAGCTGGTGAAGTAGATGGACGAATAAAACATTTCTTCAGGTTCTCCTGGATGTACTCGTCCATAGCCTTAGTTTAGGGGAGAGACAGAGGATAAGTCTTGGATTAGGTAATGTGTAACCAGGAATCAGGTCAATAGGACAGTCATATGACCTGTGTGGGGGTAGAAGGTCAGATTGTACCTTATTAAATACGTCCAGAAACTGGTGGTAAACCGTAGGGAGGTTCGTCTCAGGAACGGTGGTATTCGCTAGGAGTCGCTGTGGTTCGCCTGACCTTGGTTCCCAAGTGATGGGGTTGGTGGATGTCCAATTGATCCGTCGGTTGTGTAGTTGTAACCATGGCAAACCTAGGGTTATGGGTGTTCCCGGAGCCTGAATTACGTCGAGGGTCAGGGTTTCCTTGTGATTATCAGAGGAAAGTACAACCGGAACCGTCTCTAATGAGATTAATGCCGGCGTGAGTGGATGCCCATCAATTCCGACCAAGGCGATGGGGATCTTTTTCTCCACGAGCGGTATCTGGTAGTGTTTGGCGAACTCTTGATCCACGAAATTGCCTCCGGCTCCGGAGTCTATGAAGGCTACTGTGGAGACGCGAACTTACGGCCTGAGAGGCACACGGGTATAGTGAGTTTCTTAGGGAATCCTTTTTGGGGAAGGGGACGAGGAGACATAACACCCACGAAGAGCCCCTTCATACTCAACTGGGTGTTCCTGTTTTACGGATGGAGGACCATCTTGGGTCAGTGTTTTTGCAGGTCCGCAATAATAGCACAATTCCCCGGCGCGGCGGAATCCTTTTTGAGGAAAGGGACGAGGAGACATAACACCCACGAAGAGGCCTTCCTTTCAACTCACTGGTGTGTTCTTTTAGTTTTCCAGGAGGAGGCATTATTGGGTCAGATGTTTTTGCAGGTCCGCAATAATAGCACAATTCCCCGGCGCGACGGAATTGCCGTATTGGTGTGCGAACCCGTTGAACCCCCAACTGCATCGGTTCGGACGAGTCCAAGGAAGGACGGAGCGGTGAAGTGGACCTGGGTACTGTAGTAGTGCTGAGAGAGAGAGACGAAGAGGTTACCGAGCAAGTGCGCTGGCGCTCTGTGCGGCGTACCTGAATACGTTGGTCCACTCTAATAACCAGAGTGATGAGATCCTCCAAAAGACTAGGCCTGGATTGGAGAGCAAGTACATCCTTGATGCTGTCTGACAGTCCTTGCCAGAATACGGCGACGTAGGCCTCCTGTTCCCAGTTGGTCTCTGCTGCAAGGGTCCGGAACTCTATGGCATATTCAGTCACCAGTCTTCGCCCTTGAGTAATCTGTAAAAGAGAAGAAGACGCCACCTCCCGACGTGCGGAGGAATCAAACACTTGCCTGAATTCCGTCTTGAAGGCTGAGTAATTCTGGGTAAGGTCATCTCGCCGCTCCCAGATGGGGGAGGCCCAAGCCAGTGCGCTACCCGTCAACAGATTATAAACGTAGGCCACCTTCTTTCGGCCAGTAGAAAACTGGTGGGGGGCCATTTCAAATTGTACCTCACATTGATTAATGAAGCCCCGAAAATCTTGAGATTCACCTGCGTAAGGTTTGGGGTTAGGAATCCTCATATCTAATTCAGTCTGGTCTGCGTCTTGTGGGCTCGACATAATGTTACACCGGTGCTGCCCGCAGACCAGACCTGTCCCCTGTGCTGAGGTGGGACGTAGGGATACACGCAGCCGCAGCAAAGGGAGCGCGTCCGGAGTGTGGTGTTAGTGTTGCCAGGCCAGGTATAGTAAGGAAGACAATACTTGCCGATACTGGTAGTAGAGGAGGAGTAGTTATTGCCGTTGCCAAGATCAGGGATTGGAGAGTTGCGGATGGTCGAAGGTATAAGCCGTGTTACAGGGATGCCAGAAGTCACGAAGTCCAAGTAGAGCCGAAGTCGAGAGCCAGAGGGGGTAGTCGTCCAATCCGCGTCAATACCTGAGGAGTCACTGAGAGAGTAGTCAAATGCTTCCATACAGAACTATGTCGAGCGACGAGTGATGGGAAGCACAGGCATAATAAAGCTGGGCAGGCCAATGGGAAAAGAGGGCAGGCCTGGAGGACTGCAAGGAGTCCTCCCTGATAGGAGGGAGGTGTTACAGCCCAGCTGAGTGTAATCATTGATTTGCATGGAACTGTGTGATGCTTGGGGGCGACGCCTCATTGCAGGAGCAGTGGTTAAAAGTGCTCTGTTAGGCGTGTGCTCTGTAAGCTGGGAATGCATGCACATAACGTCTGGGGCTGGCATGCGTGTGTGCGTGGATTCGGTGACTGACGCGTGTATGCGCATGGGGACAGAGACAGATGCACGTGTGCGCATAGAGCGCGGAGCTGGGGACACACGCAGAGGCTGCGGTTCAACAGGCACCTCTTCGGTTGGTGCAATCCTGTGATGGCGAGGAGCTAGAGTGCCAGTGGCAGACAACTGAGGTATGTGGGAATTGCGCTGCAGACGCTTGGACGCCTGAGTACCGACGGGAGGTGAGTAATTGTCGCGCTGACGGCGCTTAGACACCAGATTCCTTACAGTAGGTAGGTGACTGGGTGGGTAGGTAGGTGACTGACTGACTGGGTGGGTGACTGACTGACTGGGTGGGTGACTGACTGGGGTGGGTGACTGACTGGGGTGGATGACTGACTGGGTGTAGAATGGGACAAATACATTAGGAATAAAACTGTAAGACAGCATAAAAAATTGTTACTATCAACCAAAACGCACTTCCCAGCATACAACACACACACACACACACACACACACACACACACACACACCACACACACACACACACAACACACACACACACACACACACACCACACACACACCACACACACACACAACACACACCACACACACACACCCCATGATACACACACACACACACACACCCCCATGCATACACACACACACCCATGCTACACACATACCCCCCCCCCACACCATGCATACCACACACAACACACCCTAAAACACACACACACACACACACACACACACACATGCACAACAACACACACACACACACACACACATACACCCATGCATACACATACACACACCACACACACACACACACACACACACACACACACAACACCACACACACACAACACACACACCCCCTGCATGCATACACACACACACACACACACACACACACACACACACACACACACATCCTTGCATACACACACACACCCATGCATACACGCACGCACACACACAGTGTGAGTGGTGCTTTAAATGTTGGTGGGCTGATGACATCACTCACCCCGTATCTCCGGAGCAGATCTCTTACGGCTGATGCCTCTCCTCAGGGTTCCCCTGAGCCGGTGTCAGCTCCGTAGGAACACAGGCACCTCACCCTCCCTCACGGAGCAATCTTCCTGCAGCTGTTGGTCGCGTTCGTGGGGGGGACAGGGGAGCCCCCTCCACACAGTGGAGTAGGGGGAACCGCCAAGACTCGGCTCTCCAGCCTCCCCACCCCGTGCAGGCATGGGAGCGGGCCAGCACACGGGAGCGGGGCAGCACACGGGAGCGGGGCAAGACGGGAGCGAGCACGGGAGCGGAGCAGCACACGGGAGCGTGCACGGGAGTGGGCACGGGGCAGCACACGGGAGCGGGCACGGGGCAGCACACTGGAGCGGGCACGGGAGCGGGGCAGCACACGGGAGCAGGCAGTGAAGCGGGGCAGCACACGGGAGCGGGCAGTGGAGCGGGGCAGCACACGGGAGCGGGCACGGGAGAGGGGCAGCACACGGGAGCGGGCACGGGAGAGGGGCAGCATACGGGAGCGGGAACCACCACCACCCCAGCCACGTGCACAGCCACAGATCTGAACGATATCCTATTAAGAGGAAGACACTGCATTTTGCATTGTAGTCTGCCCTAACCATTCCACAAGGGGTTTGCAACACATTTTAAACTTGCTAGGTTCTCCTAGCAACAAACTAAACTTAACGGCTGGGACATATTTAATCAGTTCTAGTGTTTTGATGACTTTTGTTTTTTTTATAATATATATACAGTATATATATATTTCACTCAGTTTAAAATCAAACATGGAAATCAATGACATTAATTTGTTTACAGAATGTTTTATCTGCTAATTAGAATTGTGCCTTTCAAGCAATTAATTGAATATACACCAGTGGAAGAAAGTTATATTACCGGAACTGGAGATTAGTTGTGATACCTTTTCTGAGGCATGAAATGCACATTTATTTATTTGAAACACACTTGGAGAAGAGAATTGTGAGATCCTCAAAGCTCATGTATAACTACATCCAGAGAAAAACTCAGTCTTGCCATTACCATGTCCAAAATATAGAACAATATATGTGCAATCAAAAATTAAAGGTGCTTGCGGCTGTGAAATCCCATGGAAATTAAGCAAAAAGAGGAGCACTCCAAAATAATGGTCACGTAGGTAATATTCATTCATCCAAATTTTCAGTCCAACACAGCAGACCTCTCTCAAGGTTGCCAGTGCCGTGTGCCATAACTTGTTACACATGTATAAACTCATCGACAATGAGCTACTGTACATCAAGTGCTTCTGTTTTATCATCTTAGCCACATATTGTATAAAACCAAAATAAGGAAATCCATAGCGTTGTGGGACGCTCCATTACCCATCTCCACTTGAGTGTGCTTATAAAGCATGGTGTCAGCAGTTGCTATGGAACTGAATGGTAAAATTGTATGTTTCCACCCTGTAAATGTTGTATGTCACTTATCTGCATTTTTAAAAAATATATACTTAACTGGAAAGATACCTTGGGGTTTAAATCTCATTTGCGAGCTCACTCTGAAAAGGCACAGAATTTTAAATCTGTATATAAGTGGGTCAAGCAGGAACTGAGCCCATAAGCCCCAACTACAGTGCCAAGCTGTTCACAATTTCATGTTCTGCTGTTATAATCAATGTTATTTATAGAAGACAATATGCTATGCAGTTACCCCGGTGCCTCAGTAGTTCCCTATAGTATTCATCGATTTCCTACTGAATATGCTTTGAAGATGTCTTCCACATGCTAGAAAATATTTTCGTCCCATTCATTTGACCAGAAAGGAAGACCTGTGGGGGAGAAGAATCGGCGGTGCACAGCGCAGTAAAAAGATATTAAGGCTGGATTGTGGTGAGGTATAAAAGGTTTTATTGGGCCATAGGCAAAATAGATATAAAGTGATAACCCCACAAGCGACCTCTAACGCGTTTCACCCGCACTCGGGCTTTATCAAAGCTGTTTGACTAAAGCTGAATATACCTCGAACACGGGGGGGAATCACCTTCACTACAGACAGTGCAGATGTAACTAACCTTACTGTACGCGGTCACAGCACTGGAGGAGTAACGCTGTAGGGGGTCCCACTCGCAAGCATGGACCCCCCGAAGCACGATCATGGCAGATACTCAAGTGCCGCGGACTTTTGCTTCTTCGACCATGGCGCTGGGGACAGCGAGTCTTGCTACATCTGTATGTAACATTTTTGATGCGAGTGTGGCCACGTGATCAGCTTGGGGCGATCGAATAGTCACAGCCAGGCCCCCGGTGATGTGAACCGAAGTGGATTGCACTTCGGGAGCATCATATTGACGCCCGATGGGTTAATATGGGCCATCGGGAGAAAGGGGTTACTTCAAGCTGGCCACCTCTGCAGTGGGACACGTGGATGCCTGGCTTTGCCTCGTTAAAGCATTCCTTCTTAAAGTCAATGACCTAATAAATAAGCAGTGAGCTTAACCTTGACATTGACCTTATGTCTTAATTTAGTCCTCCCCTCTAATGATAATGGGCACAGAGATTTTATCATTTTAAACCCCCTTCCCCGGCTCCAAAGGGTGTCACATTGATACTTCCCATAGTTACATATAGTTACATAGTAGATGACACTCTTTGACAAAGTCACACACGTGACGAAACGCGTCAGAGTTTTTTTCTCTGCGGCTGTTGTTTGCTATACATGCACGAATAAACCTATTATTTATTTCTAAGCGTGAGCAACATCATTTCCCTGGCGGCAGCAGTGACCGCCTTCTTACAACCTTCTCTACATAGTAGATGAGGTTGAAAAAAGACGTACGTCCATCAAGTTCAACCTATGCTAAATTTAGACAACAGATACTTTATCCTTTATCTATACTTACTTATTGATCCAGAGCAAGGCAAAGCAAACCCCCCAGAGTCATATCATCCAATGATGTCTCATAAGGGGAAAAATAAATTCCTTCCTGACTCCAAGAATTGGCAATCGGATTAATCCCTGGATCAACATATTTCCCATGTATATTTATTTGGTATATCCCTGTATATCTTTCCTATCTAAAAAGATGTCCAACCTTTTTTTGAACAAATCTATTGTATCTGCCATCACAGTCTCCATGGGTAATGAATTCCACATTTTAACTGAACTTACTGTAAAGAACACTTTCCTTTGTTGCTGGTGAAATCTCCTTTCCTCCAACCTTAAGGGATGGCCCTGAGTCCTTTGTACTGCCCGTGGGATGAATAGTTCTTTTGAAAGCTCCTTGTACTGCCCTGAATATATTTATATATAGTCATCATATCCCCTCTTAGGCTGCGTCCATAGAGGGGTTGTCAGTGCTGGACCGCGCTGACGCTGAGGCTCGGCTGCTGAAATCTGTGCGATTTCATGCCCATGCAGGCGAGCCAGCGGGCACGATCGGGAGGTGGGGGGAGACTGAGGGAGGAGGGGCAGTGACGTCGCTGGGCCAATCGCCCGTGACACACCGACGTCACGGCGCCGTGACGTTGACGCTTCTCCACGCTGATTGGATGTTTTCAGCCGACAGCGCTCTGAAAAATAGCTTGGCTGTCGGCTGAAAAATCCATCGCCTCAGCACGCCTGCGGACGCTCGCGTGAGGCCCCTGCATCCTCCATGAGGATGTTTTTAGAGGGGGAGCCTCCCCTGCTATGGACTCGCCCTTAGATGCCTCTTTTCTAATGTAAATAAATCTAATTTAGCTAGCCTCTCCTCATAAGTTAGATTGTCCATCCCCTTTATTAA
Organism: Ascaphus truei; assembly: GCA_036426205.1. NCBI lineage: Eukaryota > Metazoa > Chordata > Amphibia > Anura > Ascaphidae > Ascaphus > Ascaphus truei. The sequence continues at coordinate 73,457 of WSYH01002444.1, forward strand.
TTTGGTGGCTCTTCTCTGCACTCTCTCTAGTTCCATAATGTCTTTTCTTAGGAAAAACAGTACCCATAGATAAAAAAAAAGTACCCATAGATATTTGTATGAAAGCAAAATTAGGAAAGGGTGCCAGGAACTTTATAAAACCAAAAGCATGGTTATTAAATGCAGTTCATAAACACTCCACATAGATATGTACAAGAGCACAGCGCAATGACTGAGCCACTGATTGAGCCACCTGTGCAGAAGCAGGAATATCCTTAAAACCTGAGCTGCTGGTTGTGTCATGAGACAACAGACAATACAGTATATCTAATAACCGGGCCAGATTGAACAAGATTAGGATATAGTAAACTGAATTAGTTTATTTCCTATGAGCAGAACAGACAATTCATCAAGCAAATAACATTACAGAAATATTTACACTTACCGGGGTTGGATAATGAGGTATTCAGTCCAAAAGCAGCTCATTAAGTTGTGACAAGCACAGGAATAAGGGGTGCAAGCAACTATATAGACGCAGGCCCCCATTCCTAACATGGCAGTCTAGTTATTTGTGAACAATTACCTTTTCCCAATCACAGGTTGACAGGTAACGCGAGAAGCAGGGTTTACCCAGCCCCTCCCCTGTTCTTACTTGGCCAGTTCATTTATAAAAAAATATGACATGAGGACTGGGTGCCATCCTGGCTAGCAAAAATGCTTATTGGGCAGGGGACTTTCATGTAGGGTGTTACTTTTAACAGGTCACAATGGTTAGTGTCCATCTGTGAGAGCTGGCTGCATATGCAATGAGGCGAGTCACCTCCATTGATGTCCAGATCTGTTCTCACCTCTCTGGCTAACCTCCACAGGGGACCGAGGAGTAAAGTACCTCACAATGCCTTTCAAGTATGTTCAATGATTGTAAAATTACACAACAAAGCTGACATCTGGCAAGCTTTTTGTCCTATTTCCAAAGTTATAGTAAAAACAGTGATGGCTCATAACTATATTTCCCATATATTAAATCAGATTAACAATAGGTAGGCGACACGTGTTCTTGGCAGGGTACAACATATCCAAATTTCCCCTTTCTAGCATATACAGTATAAAGCCAAAGTTATAATTTTTTACACTTTACCCATTGTCAGGGATACAATACAAATCTCCCCCTCCCTCCATGTTAATACATAACATAGCAATTAATTCTACTGAAGCGGGGAAATGCAGATCCACATATACACAGTATGGTTAACCCTTTCCCTCCCGACATGATTTATACACATACAGGAATATAACACAGACTGCTGGGGAAATAAATCTAAGACCTGGGGCAATTCTGCTGAAGCAGGGGGATGCAGATCAACATATACACAGATCCTATTAACCCCTCATACTCCGATCATGACAGGTGGCCCTTGAGCACTGGAGTTGGCCACTCCTGCTCTAGTGGGTCCTATCCAGAGGAGGCACTTATTCAACCACTGCAGAGGATGGAGTGGAAAAATCTTTCATGGAGACTGATGCACTAAGAACTTTCATATACTGGCCCATTCGACATACGTTCAGGTTACTGTGGGGGCAACCCTGTGTGAACTATGCAGCACACAACTTTCATATATGTAAAGCGCTTTCCTGATCCTCATTACACGCACTGACGTAAGATGAGGCACGTTATTAACTTCAAAATAAGAGACCGTGAGAAGACCCAGCTAAATACACAGCACTGACACACACAGCCTATTTACAGTCCGAAGTCTTAGGCTGTGCTTATAGTGCCCGCGACGCGACGTTGCAGCAAAACAAATGTATTGCCGCCGTCGCTTGCGTATGCGTGGAGCGACCCTGGCGGCGCGAATTTTTTGAAGCTGGTCAAATTTGATTTTTTAGAGGTTGTTGCCACATGTTACAGCCTCTGAACCAATCAAAGACCTGGTCGCCCGCAACGTCACCGTAAAGCGAAATACAACTACACATGTAGCCAAGAAACCATGTACAGTGGTCTGAAAAAGAAAGTACACACTCTTTGAATTCTATCGTTTTACATATCAGGACATAATAACAATCATCTGTCCTTTAGCAGGTCTTAAAATGATGTAAATACAACCTCAGATGAACAACAACACATGATATATTACACCGTGTCATGATTTATTTAACAAATATAAAGCCAAAATGGAGAAGCCATGCGTGAAAAACTAAGTATACCTTATGATTCAATAGCTTGTAGAACCATCTTTAGCAGCAATAATTGAAGTAATCGTTTTCTGTATGACTTTATAAGTCTTTCACATCGTTCTGGAGGAATTTTGGCCCACTCTTCTTTACAATGTTGCTTCAGTTCATTGAGGTTTGTGGGCATTTGTTTATGCACAGCTCTCTTAAGGTCCAGCCACAGCATTTCAATCGGGTTGAGTTCTGGACTTTGACTGGGACATTGAAACACCTTGATTCTTGTGTTTTTCAGCCATTCTGTTGTAGATTTGCTGGTGTGCTTGGGATCATTGTCATGTTGCATGACCTAATTTCGGCCAAGCTTTAGCTGTCGGACATAGGGCCTCACATTTGACTGTAGAATACTTTGGTATACAGAGGAGTTCATGGTCGACTCAATGACTGCAAGGTTCCCAGGTCCTATGGCTGCAAAACAAGCCCAAATCACCACCCCTCCACCACCGTGCTTGACAGTTGGTATGAGGTGTTTGTGCTGATATGCTGTGTTTGATTTTCGCCAAACGTTACGCTGTGCATTATGGCCAAACATTTCCACTTTGGTCTCGTCTGTCCAAAGGACATTGTTCCAGAAGTCTTGTGGTTTGTTAAGATACAACTTTGCAAACCTAAGCCATGCTGCCATGTTCTTTTTAGAGAGAAGAGGCTTACTCCTGGCAACCCTTCCAAACAAACCATACTTGTTCAGTCTTTTTCTAATTGTACTGTCATGAACGTTAACATTTATACATGCTAACTGAGGCCTGTAGAGTCTGAGATGTAACTCTTATTTTTTTTTTGCAATTTCTCTGAGCATTGCACGGTTTGAGCTTGGAGTGAATTTGCTGGGACGTCCACTCCTGGGAAGATTGGCAACGGTCTTGAATGTTTTCCACTTTTGAATAATCTTTCTCACTGTAGAATGATGGATTTTAAATTGTTTGGAAATAGCCTTATAACCCTTCCCGGATTGATGGGCAGCAACAATTGCTTCTCTAAGATCATTGCTGATGTCTTTCCTCCTTGGCATTGTGTTAACACACACCTGAACGCTCCAGACCAGCAAACTGCTAAAACTTCGGCTTCTATAGAGGTGGTCACACTTGCTGATGATCAATTAATCAAGGGCATTTGATTAGCAGCACCTGTCTGCTACTTAGCATCTTAATTCCTATGGAAGCAGTTAGGGTGTACTTAGTTTTTCACACATAGCTTCTCCATTTTGGCTTTATTTTTGTTAAATAAATCATGACACGGTGTAATATGTCATGTGTTGCTGTTCATCTGAGGTTGTATTTACCTACTTTTAAGACCTGCTAAGGAACAGATGATTGTTTTTATGTCCTGATATGTAAAACCATAGAATTCAAAGAGGGTGTGCTTTCTTTTTCACACAACTGTATTTATCTGCTCTGCCTCAACATTATATTACAATATATTACATTGTAATTGGAAAACCCCTGTGATGAATGGTTTCCGAATGATTATTGTTTTTGTGTTCTAATTTAGAAGGTGTATTATGGATAGCCATACGCAGGAAGGGTATGGTAAGCAAGAGGACGTGGATTTGCTGCCAACATGATGCAATCAGTGTTTTTCAGAATGCTAAAACAATATTTGTCATCCTTCTCTAAAATGCATTGAAAGTTTAAGTCAATATCGGGGATTGAACATGGTTTTCGTTCATTTTTTTTTTTTTAAAAGCCGGAAAGTAATCTCAGGCCAATTTATAATTTTGCGTACCTCCAGCTTTATTTTGATTCCTCTCGAGCAGGATCCTCCGTCCCCAGGCAACTTCATCCTCCAGGACATCCAAGAATATTCCTTTGCACTCAGGATACCACCTCGAACTAGGAACTCAAACGGAGACGTAATCAGATACAATTAAAATATTTATGAGGACATTAAAAAAGGAGCACTCAATCCTGACGTATGTTTCAGGGCAAAAACTTTACGCAGGTCTATCATGGCGTGCTATATTTACCTCTTCATCAATACCCACTATTAGGTGATTAAAAAAAACATATTTCAAAGCACACATATATAATTTGTGATTACTAAAGCTCGGCTAACACAGTACAGATACCTATGGCAAACTACACACATCTGTATACAAGCAACCAACAGACAGGCAGTTAACTCCACAACTCCAGCTTCCGTCCCACTCATACAAAACAAGGCATCATACACAGCCAGGCTATAAGCTACCACCGCATATGCTCTGACACTGAAGACAGAAACAGACATCTCACAACCCTGACCGAATCGTTCAGCCAAAGGCTATTGCCAGAACGATTACATTTGCACTAAAAGCCCCACGAGAACACCTGCTACAATACAGACAGAAAGGACCTACCACAATCATACCACTAGTGGCCACATACAACCCTACCCTCGAGGGAATCCGAAAAATAATCAAAGATTTGTCACTCATGCTGGAAGAGGATGTGACATTAAAATAAATCTTCCCCAAACCTCCCATTCTTGCGTTCCAGCAACCACCAAACCTCAAACAGAAATTAGTCAACAGAAAACTTCATAACGAACTTAAAGACACGGATAATGGCAAAAAAACCGTGCAACAACACACGTTGCCAACTCTTCAAACATATATGCCAAGGTCCCACAGCCAGTCACAACCATGGAACATTCGATGTTAAAGGATCATAGGCTGCATATCCAGGAATGTAGTATACAGTATATGATTGAATGTAACAAATGTGACCAAAGATGCTACATTGGTGAAACCACCCACAAACTTCAATGAATATGCACTGGCAGTCTATACAACACCATGATGAAGGAAGATACTGTACTGGTCACCAGAGGGACATCATTTCTCACAACCAGATCATTTCAACAATGATTTATAAATCAAAATGTTTAAACGCACCCAAGAACGGAATACATTTGAACTCAGAATGATAAGACTCTTGGACACCAAAACAACAGGACTTTATGCGAATATGGGGTTTCTCACACACTGTCACAATTGTTTGTAATTATCCTGCCTACCTCTCTTCCAATATTATTATCCACACCTTCCCTTTCCCCTCCATGCTGTTCCTTGTCAACGTTTTATTACCCTTCCAATGTCTTCAGACATCCCTTTCTTACTTACATTATCTACATCTGGTTTTTTTCTGCTTTCCTAACCTGTTTTAGCCATAGATTACTTTGTAAACCAGTATTACAGACCTAAGGATGAGAGGAGAACTCTCGAAAGCTTGTCCTATGACATACCTTTTTTATTTGGACTAACAATTTATCACCTAATACTGAAGTACTCATTTATTCCCGTTTTTTGGGCGACCGAAACGTTGGTCTATATGTAACCCGTTGTTCACTGAATACACTTGGGTTAGCACATTACGCTTGAGTGCCGCCTCTTGATTGCCTGACTTCGAAATGGTATTGTATTCATATATTATCTGTATGGGACATGCACCTACATTGTACATGTGTCTACAGGAGTGCCAACTGCCTCATTTGACATATATATATATATACATACATACAGATGCAGCAGCCATTATCATCTGTTGACTGCATCTGTCATATTCTCTAGCCTGCTGTACCCATGCTTGGCCACCGGAACTCCTGCCACTCTCAATGTCTTGTTCTAGCCTGCAGTACCTATACTTGTCCACCGGGATTGCTGCTGCTAAACTAAGGAACATTCCAGACCCTGATACCTGACACCTTTGCACCTGTGCTCCACCTCTCAGCCTGCATACTGCTGCGGCCAAGTTTATTCGAGCATTTGCCCGTTCTTGGCCGCAGCAGTAGCCTGGCGCGCGCCCGAGAGTGACGGGCGTGCGCCGAAGCAGCGGAAGAGCGCCCTCCGATTGGGGCGCTCTCCCTACCGCTGCCGGGTCCGCCGGGTCCCCCGGAACCCCCTGCCGCCGTCCCGCGATCGCGGGACACCAGGGCTCCCTCGGGGAGCCCTGGACGCGCGTGCAGGGGGCGCACGCTCCCGAAGACGCGTGACCGCGCGTCTATGACGCGCGGCACGCCGAGGGGCGGCCACTAGCAAGCCGGGAAATCTCCCGGCTTGCGGATCTGGCCGCAGTGTAATAAACTGTGTTGCCACTGTATATTAACCTCCCTTTCCTGTTCCTCTCTTGCCTCTTTATACTGGTTCCTTAGCTCCTGCAAGGTTCCTGTGTTTACTGCTGTGCTAGCTATTGCTATCATCCTGTTCCAGTTTCCTCGTTGCCGACCTCTGCTTGTGACCCCTGCTACGCTCCCTGCTGTTCCTGCCACTGGGATCCACTTCAGCTGAAGTCCAATCCTTGACAGAATAAACAGGACCTACTGTACCATGGATTCCGCTGGAGCAGACCCGGCCCAGGCTCAGACACTCCATGACTTACAACGTATCATGGTTGGTTACCAAGAACAACAAAGACACGTGTTCAATCGTCTTGGCCGCTTGGAAGAACAAGCCGCCACCGCGGAAGCTCAGAATCGTGAACTACGTGCAGCCTTAATCACCATGTCTGGTCAAAACACTGTGCCTGTGCAAACCGCACCCCGTATATCCCTTCCGAAATTTTTTTGGGGGAAAAAACAATCTTTCCGGAATTTCCTTAATCAATGCAGACTTGTGTTCAAGCTTCAGCCCACCATTTATCATACCGAAGAAGCCCAGGTTGGACTGATCATAACCCTGCTCAAGGATGAGACCCTTGCTTGGGTCTCCCCTATGTTAGAACAAGATAGCCCACTACTAAGGGACCTGGAGGAGTTCATCGAAGCCATGACCCAAATCGTAGTGCAACCACTGAGGCAACTCTGAACAATCTTCGTCAAGGAAGACGCTCGGCAGCTGAGTACGCCGCTGAATTCCACAGATGGGTTAACAATACTGATTGGAATGAGACCGCGCAGAAATATCATTTTCAGCAGGGTCTCTCGGAGCAAGTTAAAGACGAACTAGCCTGGGTGGAGCCCCCAGAGAGATTTCAGGACTTTGTCCGTTTATGCATCCAAATTGATCGCAGGCTTACGGAAAGACGATTGGAGAGACAGGGGTTCATGCCAAGCAACCCCGGGTTTAGAGATGTCACTACCCCCAAGACGTTCCAGGGAGACTGAGGAGGAGCCGATGCAAATAATTACACTGCAGGAACCCATCTCAACCGGGGAAAGGAATAGATGCCGAACAGAAGATCTCTGTTTATATTGCGGAAACGATGGGCACTATCTCGCTGATTGCCCAAACAAGTCCAGGCGGTCTTCTTTCCAGAGCCCTAGGAGAAATCAGCTGCACGCTATTTCAAAGACTGTTTTTTCTGCTTCTCAAGGGAAAGATAACCCTCCTTCGCTACACCCTTACCTCCTGATTCCTATTATAATCGAGGAAGGAACACATCGTTTTTCAACCACAGTAATAGTAAACTCAGGGGCGGCAGGGAATTTTATGGACATAGAATTCGCCAAGAACAATTCGGTATCATTTGTAGCCAAGGAATCGCCAGAAAGGATGGAAGTCGTTGACGGTTCTCCCTTGAGCTCTGGACCTGTTACCCATGAAACAAGTAACTTAACACTAATCATGGAGCCCAATCACCAGGAGAAGATTTAATTTCATCACCTTTGTTTCTCGTGATTCTGGGAATTCCATGGCTCATGATCCATAACCCACTAATTGACTGGAAGACAAAGACCCTCACGTTTCCCTCGGAGCACTGTCAGTTAGCCTGCCTACCTAAAACTCCTATACCAGAGTGTGTAGAAATACATAAGATTTCCTCGTCCCAAGAAAATCTTCTGCCGGCTCCATACTCTGAGTTTTTAGATGTGTGTGACAAGAAGAATGCGGATACGCTTCCCCCACATCGCTCTTATGACTGTCCCATTGAATTATTACCTGGTGCTGCCATTCCGTTTGGAAGAATCTATTCCCTCTCAGAACCGGAATTGAAGGTCCTCAATGACTACCTACAGGAGAACCTATCAAATGGTTTTATCCGACCCTCTACTTCTCCAGCAGGTGCTGCGCTCTTCTTCGTGGGAAAGAAAGACGGTTCTCTATGCCCCTGCATTGACTATCGGGAACTAAATAAGATTACGGTGAAGAACAGGTACCCATTACCTCTGATTCCTGAACTATTGGAAAGAATTCGGTCAGCCAAATCTTTACCAAATTAGATCTCAGAGGAGCGTATAATTTGGTCCGCATTCGACCTGGTGACGAATGGAAAACAGCCTTCCGAACCCGTTATGATCACTATGAATATCTGGTGATGCCTTTTGGACTTTGTAATGCCCCTGCTACCTTCCAGCATTTAATCAATGATGTCCTCCGAGACCAATTCGTAGTGGCATACCTGGATGACATCCTAGTCTTCTCAGATAACATCATGGATCACCAGAGACATGTCCGAATTGTCCTTGAGCGTCTCCGTAAGTACAAATTGTACATCAAGTTAGAAAAATGCGAATTCGAAAAGACCAGCATGCAATTTCTCGGTTACATCATCTCTCCCTTGGGTTTGAGTATGGACCCAGGCAAGATTCAAGCTGTGGTGGAATGGCCAATCCCTCTAAATGAAAAGGACATTCAGAGATTTGTGGGCTTTGCGAATTTCTATAGACGTTTTATTAAAAATTTCTCTGGCATTATTGCCCCAATCACCCAACTCACACGGAAAGAATTCCCCTTCAAATGGTCTCCTAAAGCGGATGCGGCATTTGAACAATTGATGTCACTCTTCACATCTGTCCCTATCTTCATCCATCCAAATCCAGAATTACCATTCATCTTGGAAGTGGATGCATCCGACTCCGCTGTTGGTGCCATTCTGTCACAAAGAATTGGACCCAAGATGCTCCTTCATCCATGTGCCTTTTATTCATACCAAATGTCAACAGCTGAACGAAATTATGACATCGGAAACAAAGAACTCTTGGCTATAAAAGCTGCATTCTCTGAGTGGAGACATCTACTGGAGGGGGCCAATCACCCAATTACGGTCTTTACGGATCACAGGAACTTAGAATTCATTCGATCCGCAAAGAGACTGTCTGCGCGACAAGCCAGATGGGCTCTCTTCTTTGCAAGATTTCAGTTCCACATCTCATACCGCCCGGGCTCCAAGAATGGGAAAGCTGACGCCTTGTCACGGTCATTGCCTAATCCTAGTTCAGACAAAGAGCAAGAAGAAACTATTCTTCCAAAAAGAAATTTTTTGGGCATCACATTTTCCGCCGATCTCCTCACACGAATAAAGGGAGCCTACTCAAATGACTCTTTTCTTAAAAACCCTCCTCCGGAAGCAGAACTATTTCTATGTGATGGTCTCTGGAACTATAAGGATCGTCTGTTCGTCCCTAAGGAGGTAAAATTAGAGGTGCTCCAATTAATGCACGACTCCCGACCCGCTGGTCACCCAGGTGTCCTCAAGACACAGGAACTGTTGTCTCGCTCTTTTTGGTGGCCTAAATTAGCACAAGATGTTAAAGACGTTGTCCTCTCCTGTGAGACTTGTGCTAGGACCAAGACCCCTCGAGCATCACCTGTGGGTTTGCTGCAGCCTCTTCCGCTTCCAACTCGTGCTTGGGGGTCCATATCAATGGATTTTATTGTTGACCTGCCCCGATCAAGTGGACATAATACCATCCTGGTAGTGTGGATCGACTTACAAAGATGGATCACTTAATTGCAGCACAGAATCTTCCTTCTGCAGACCAGACAGCCAAGTTGATTGTGAAAGAGGTGTTTCGGCTTCACGGGGCTCCTGATGAGATCATATCCGATAGAGGGGTACAATTCACTTCAAAATTTTGGAGGACCTTCTGTTCCTCTCTAGGAATTCATTTAAATTTATCGTCTGGCTATTATCCACAATCCAATGGCCAGACAGAAAGGACCAATCAGACTTTGGAACAATACTTACGATGTTTTGTTTGTCATCTCCAGGATGACTGGATTGATTTGCTACCATTAGCTGAGTTTTCATACAACAACTCACATCATTCATCGAGTCAGAAGAGTCCCTTTTTCTCAAATTATGGATGTCATCCAACCTTTATTCCTCGTTTTCCATCTTCGGGCCCCATTCCGGCAGTTACAGAGAAACTGGAGACTCTGTGAGACATCCAGGAGACCCTCAAAGAGACACTTCATGAGACGCAAGTAAAGTACAAAAGAGCAGCAGACCAACACCGCAGACCCTCCCCAGAATTTCAAGTCGGGGATAAAGTCTGGCTTTCTACAAGAAATCTACGTTTAAAGGTTCCAACCATTAAATTGGGCCAAAAACACATCGGGCAATTTCGCATCTCAGCACTAATAAATCCAGTGTCCTTCAGATTAGAGCTTCCTGAGACCATCAAAATACACCCTGTGTTTCATTCTTCTCTGCTGAAACCTTTCCGTGAGAATCCGTTTCCTGGACGGAGACTTCCTCCCCCTGAACCCGTCCTCGTGGATAACGAAGAGGAATTCATTGTGGAGAGAATTTTGGATTCCAGGTTACACCGAGGGAAACTACAGTACCTAGTTCACTGGGGGGGCTATGGCCCAGAGGAGAGGTCTTGGGAACCCAAAGATTTTGTACATGCGCCACGACTAGTCAAAGCTTTCCAACAGAGATATCCAGACAAGCCTAGCAAGGATCGTCCGGACAACACTCTTGGGAGGGGGGAGTAATGTCATATTCTCTAGCCTGCTATACCCATGCTTGGCCACCGGGACGGCTGCCACTCTCAATGTCTTGTTCTAGCCTGTAGTACCTATACTTGTCCACCGGGATTGCTGCTGCTAAACTAAGGAACATTCCAGACCCTGATACCATACACCTCTGCACCTGTGCTCCACCTCTCAACCTACATATATTAACCTCCCTTTCCTGTTCATCCCTTGCCTCTTTATACTGGTTCCTTAGCTCCTGCAAGGTTCCTGTGTTTACTGCTGTGATAGCTATTGCTATCATCCTGTTCCAGTCTCCTCGTTGCCGACCTCTGCTTGTGACCCCTACTACGCTCCCTGCTGTTCCTGCCACTGGGATCCACTTCAGCCGAAGTCCAATCCTTGACAGCATCATTCTTTTGTCTTTGTAAAGAGCTCAAAATTATATATTTTTTAGTTCTTCTCTGTTTATGCTATTAACTTATAATTACATTTTAGAGTATCATCTAGATATAATATTTTCTAAATGTCATTGGTTTATTTTTAAGTAGCTTTTTAAGTAATGTTTGTTGCAATTCATTTTCTATTGATAACATCTCCTATTATGATTGCATATTTTCGTTTATAGTTATACTGTACATTAAGATTGCGGTATTTTTTGTGTGTATTTTTATATATGACGGAGAGGTTCTCTAGGCATTTACAGATATTTTAGATGCTCTGATATATATCCTGATATGCTCTCTGTTTATCTCCTTACTCTTTGTAGTTGTCCTCTGCACGATATGTGAAGTATTGTTTATTAAAGGTTTATTGTACGCTGTTTTGAATATACATTAGGTTACATTTATATTTGAAAGGCTCTAATAACATTACATTATCGTGCGGATATTTTATGTTTATTATTATAGGATACATGCATTACTTATTGTATATATGCATAGTGTATCATTTTTACAGAATGTTTTTAGTATCATAATTATTTTACTTGTATTTATGTGCATTATCTTTTATCACTATATAGTTTTTTATATTATACAGTATGTTTTATATATATATATATATATATATATTGTTTTTATTAACTTCATGATTTTTTTATTATTATTATTTAGGATTTTTCTACTTTTATCTTTCATATTTTGTATGTATTTCCATGTATTTGTTTCTTTTTTCTCAACCTTATGTTTTTTCCATGTTTTCCCCCCTACCTAGCCCCAAGAAGTTAATTATTTAATTAATACTCATGTGTTTTAAGCATTTCATTAAGAATTTGGCTATATATGTGGTTCCTTACCAGTTTAGTGCTAACCCCTGAGGAAGTCGCATGCAGCGACGAAACGCGTAGGGAAAGAGTCAATATTGGACTTTAAACATCAGTAATATCAAAAGCACTATCATTTTGGCGCCTATCCGTTCCATCCTTTCATTGGAGTAGTGCACTGAGCCTATTCAATTGTGCCTGGATCTTGTATACTACCCAGTCACCAACTATCGCGGGACATGAATACCAGGAACAGATTGAGTGCACGCGCACGTTCCTGGCGTCCGCAACGGGAGTCTATCAGACGTACTGCACGTGGATCGGCACACAGATGGTTCTACGGGTGATGTGCCCAGATCATTTTTAACCACTGCTATTTACTTTCTTATCAATTGTAAGTGTCTGTAATCTAGCAGCATATACAGTGGCGGCCGAGCTGACTCTAATGCGGCCGCCACCGCAGTTTTGAAATAGCCGCGGGCAGCGTGCGGGCTGTCTCCGGCCGAAACCGGGCCTGTTTCGGCCGGTTTTCCCGCGCCTCGGGCGTTTCAATAGTAAGCGCCATTAGCGCTTATCTATTGAAGCTGCCGCCACGCGGGAAACTCCGTTTTTAAACGGAGAGCGGGCCCGCGGCTAGCCCGCTACGATCCCGGCCATCTCCCGGCAAGCTTTAGACCAGGCCTGCACAACTCCAGTCCTCGAGGGCCGCAAACAGGCCAGGTTTTCAGGATATCCCTACTTAAGCACAGCTGGCTCAATTAGTGGCTCAGTCATACTGAGCCACTAATTAAACCAGCTGTGCTTAAGTAGGGATATCAGCTGTGCTTAGGTAGGGATATCCTAAAACCTGGCCTGTTTACGGCCCTCGAGGACTGGAGTTGTGCAGGCCTGCTTTAGACTGAGCTTGGCCGGGACAGTATTATAAACTTCTTTTTGTTTTATATATATATATATATACTAGCTGATATACCCGACGTTGCCCGGCGTGGAAGGGCAGGGGGCATGGAGTGGAAGGCCGGGGGGGGCCAAAGGGCGTGGAACGGAGAGAGGGCAAAGGGCAGGGGGGCAAAGGGCACGGAGGGGCGGGGGTGCCAAAGGGCAGGGAGGGGCGGGGGTGCCAAAGGGCAGGGAGGGGCGGGGGAACCAAAGGGCAGGGAGGGGCGGGGTGGCCAAAGGGCAGGGAGGGGCGGGGGGGCTAAAGGGCAGGGAGGGGCGGGGGGGCCAAAGGG
>WSYH01002445.1:0-46901 GCA_036426205.1 Ascaphus truei
CACAGCTCCCCTAAACATTGCTCTCTTTCATACCATCTGTCAGCTCCTCCTGCTACTGGCAGCAGATTAATATCTTGCATGCACAATAGTGCAACAGTGCAACAGTGCAACAGTGCAACAGTGCAACAGTGCAACAGTGTAATAGTGCAACAGTGCAACAGTGTAATAGTGCAACAGTGGGCCCAGGTGTTCAGCGAGAAATACTTTGATGAGCGGAGTTGTTAAATGCTAAGGCATGTCCAGGTAATCTATTGCCCGGCAACATGATTTAACAACAGAGATTACTGCTGTATTTACAGATTACAATGTAACTCGCTGCACCATATGTGATCTCCTCGATACGTTCTGCACCTGCTGGTTAGAAGCTTTCCCTGCCCCCGTCTCCCTCACCCACCAGCTCTGCCTTGCACCTTCATTTGAAATGCATGGAAATTATAGCTCCGGCAGGTTGAATTCGGAGGGCCTGGATGCGAAATGGTTTTCCGCTGCTTATTACCACTTCAAATGAGGTGGCCAAGAACAATGACAAAAAATGCCAGCGTTATGGGCATCAAATGTCACCCACAAAAATTCTGGGGGTCAGGGGGTTCCCCCGCAAAGCATCAATGTAGGTAAAGGGGGGGAAAGCGATTTGCATCAAATAATACTGCAAACATCTCCATCTCCACACTAATTACAGGCTGTACACTGGTCTTCATCATGTTTTTCTATTGCCCCGTGACATACTGTAATGGAACTATATATATATATAGCAAACGACAGGTATGTTTTGTCATTTGGATGTAGCACTGGGCACCCCTTGTCGTTTGCTATATTCATGTGCCACAGCCCAGTTGCACTCTATGTGGCATTACATAAAGTCAAGATTAGGTGGGTGTGGGCGTTTGAGCTTGCTGGGTTTGTGTGTTAAAAACAAAAACACACACACACACACACACACACACACACACACACACACAAATACAATGAATTCTGAATGAAACAGACTACCGGAAGCTGTAGCTGGTCACAGATTCCAAACCTTAATATTGCGTTACCAAGGAACGTGCCAGCGTCACCCTCTGTGTGAAACACGCCCTAATCACATAGACCAGGGGCGCTGAACTCCAGTCCCCAAGCCCCCTAACAGCTCAGGCTTTCAGGCTATCCCAGCTTCAGTACAGGGGGCTCCGTGTCGAAGCTGGGACTGATAGAGCCACCTGTGCTGAAGCAGGTATTCATTGAGCCACCTGTGCTCAAACTGGGATATCCTGAAAATCTGACCTGTTTGGGGGGGAAGGAGTGGGGTTGAGGACTGGAGCTGAGCCCGGATATATGAGACACGTTTCCATAACCCAGCTAATAAATATTAACATACCTATCTGACTTATCATATTTATATAGCAAATGAAGTGACTCTTTGCCACATATATTCGTAGGTGAGAACATACAGTATTCCTGATTTTGGCAAGAGCAGCTCTTACAGTAGATATTTAAATAATAAATCAAGCTGCTTTATCCCCCCCAGGAAAAATCCAAGACTGTTAAAATTGAAAACATCCTTCAGCTGAACAGCTTTTAAAATGACGCAGTCTGGCTGAATATGGGGACCCAGATTGAAAAACCTTCATATAACAAGTCGCTCTGTTTTATGCTAGTACAGAGTGGGTATAAATACAGTGTCAAAGCTACAATCTCTGTACGTCTTACTTTCAGTGTGTACATGAACACGCGTCCTCTTGTATGCGCGCGTGCTTCCTAGGTGGCTAAAGGCCCAACAACTCCTTACAATTATACCACTTCAAGGACACGAGCACATGTACCCAAACCGCAGCACCTTCTCTTGGATTTCAGAACAGGGACGCAGAAGGGAAGAGTCTTAATGAGTGCCTGACCCAGCTCTCCATTCAGGATGTGACATCATACGGCAATGAATGTTTAGTAAAGGCAATCTGAAACCATACATCACATGTTGCAATGATATAGTTGGTCATTTCCAAGGAGTTGACCATGCTCAGTAATGCTTAGTGTGACCAGTAAAAACAGCCCTAAGTATATCGTGACATCACAAGCATCTCCACATCATGGATATGTGACAATGACAAAGATGATCGTGACACATGTTGGGCCGTGAAGAGTGAGAAGCAGGTCTGTGATACGAGTCTTACGACTTAAGTTAAACCTCATGGAAATATTTAATTTGGGTTCCTATTTATTAGGTACTGAATCATAATTGGTGGACTCAGGTAATCCTACACTTTTAGGCCATAAAGACACAATTACATGTGTTTTGTTAAACAACGTAAGGCAAAATTACTCCATGCTTTTGTCTTTTGTTGTATACATTTGGCCACACTCAGTAGCACTCCTATTGACACACATACACACACACACACACACACACACACACAGACACACACACAGACACACGATGGGGTGGGTTCTGGGGTTAGAGATTGCTGGGATTGTGTGTTTTGTTAAAGACGTATCCAAAGTAGGGGCAGAATTGATGGAAAGTGAGAATTCATGATGTGGAGACATATCCTAGGTAGACGCAGAATTGATAAATGGATGAAAATTTACACTGAAAATTAAATGCATTAGTAATGCTTATGTTCACGGGGAAATAACTTTCTGCAAACACATGGATAGTACAGTTTGGTATATTACCTGAGACGGATGCAGATATGGTTCTGGGGAAGCCAGATTAGTCTGAACCGAAACACTTTTTTCCAGTAGTATTTGAGGAAACCCAAGTTTTTCAAAGGTGCTTCTTTTCCAGTGTTTGCTGTCCTGTTGTGCAAGAGCCTCATCCTCACTAAAGGCTCTGACAACAGGCCCGGGCATTGGCAAGGGCACAGCCCCGTCACTCTCATACCCAGAGCCATCCTTCTGCGAGTCCCAGCTGCTCCTCTGCCTCATGTGGAAATGGGCTTGCTGAGCCTCCCACGCCAATCGTGCCTGCGCCATAAAGGTTTCTGGCGACCCACGGTGCATATCCGTTTCTGATGACCTACTTTCTGTCCGACTCATCAGGGGTCTGTTGGGCATGGATGAAGGTCTTTCTTCAACTAGTGTCGGCTCGTTATGAGGCTCCCGCTGCCCAGAGCCTTCCGATGGTGTATTAGGCTCCAGGGACAACGAAGGCTTCCTGGTTTTCCTTTTCCTTGTGCTGGGAGAGTAACTTGTTGAGGACATCGTGTCCTGCTGACTGGACCAAGACATGGAATCTTCTCCATGAAACTGATGAAGTTGCTGACTGTGTCGTATATCAGAACCCTCCATGCTACTGTAATCTCCCGATTTAACTTCCAGCCGCTGTTCCCTCATATAAGCTGGGCTGTGCTGCAATGAATAGGAGCCACCAATGGTATTGGGTATATATTTATGTCTTATACCCGTTTTCATCTTTGGGCTTGAACCAGACTGTTCTACGTAAACTAGCTGCCTTACATATTCTTTGCCTGCGGGGCTGTAATCCAGGCTCATAAACCTGTCCGAGCATTTCTGTTTGGTCAACACTAGTTGCTGGTACGGAGAGTTGGAAGCTTGTTTGGGAGATTGCAGAAACGTATGTGGCTTGCGGATAGGTGATTTCTGTGGGGACCTGGCTCGATAATTCCCACTGGCATCATACTGCATCTCCATTGGGGGTTCATCATAGATTGGGGCCTGATACTCCATAGGAGGTTCTTCATAGAGCGGAGGCTCATAGGCATAGCGTGGAGAAGAAGGCTGGGATTCATTTGAATGCTTTCTGTGCTGCGATTGAAGGGTACAGAAAGATTCTCCCCGTCCAAGGAGAGGAGAGCATGTGCCAACATGATCTGCTCTCTTCAAAAATGGGGACTGCTTCCTCTCAGGAAAAAAGACAGAGTTGTCCGTGTCCACGGAGAAAGTTTGCAAGACAGGAGATGGCTGTCCCCCCGACGGCCTCCGAGATCGGGTACCTTGTGGGTTGTCGGTGGAATATCCATTGCCTTGATGCATAAGGAAACTGGGCTCCCTGTCGGTCACTTTAATCAGCATTCTCTCTTTGGTGCCCGTATTCCATCTCAGAGATGAGGTCCTGTGAGAAGAAGAAGAAAGACACAACTTGTTAGGTTTCATGGTGTAAGTCTCTACAAAGGATACAAACGTGATATTCTCTGTTATGTTCTCAGCCACCATAAACAAAGATCTAAGCCAGGAGTGGCCAACTCCAGTCCCCAAGGGCCACCAACAGGTCAAGTTGCCAGGATATCCCTGCTTCAGCACACGTGGCTCAATCTTTGACTGCGCTGAAGCAGGGCTATCCTTAAAGCCCGACCTGTTGGTGGCCCTTGAGGACTCGAGTTGGCCATTCCTGATCCGAGGTAAGAAATACCATTGCTTCGTAAATCCCATTGAACTGTTATTTTTTATAATGGTAAACATGATATCTTTCCATTTACGGTCAAATAAAGAACAATGGCAACGTTATGAAGGCTAGAACAATGGACGAGCCAAGCTCCTCATTATTTCCCATGGTGCAGGAGACACGGTTCTTTCCGCTTCCATAACACCGGCTTTCTACGTCAGTCTCTTTTAGAAACCTGGTGTGGTTTTGGCAAAAACACTGCACCATTGTTGCAGCTGGAGGACTCTGGCAAATCGTTCCCACAGATCCACATTTAATATGCTGGGAAGTGGTCTGGTCCTGGCTAGGGAAGGTTTAAGCCACATTCACTTGGACGGGATTGAAAGCTTCCCTGACGAGAACGGATTGCTTTCCAGCACACAAAATAGGAGCGATCGTTTAAAAGCATCAGGCCCAGATTTATCCAAAGATCCTATTCCATCGGACACAATTAAGCGCCGGAAGACACCTTGCATTCAATTGAATGGCCCTCAAGACGTCTTATGAAATAGCACCAGTTAGTAAATATGGGCCTCAAATCCTATAGAGAAAAAAAAAACTGTGCGTTTGAGGGGAAAAAAACGCAAATCCATTCAGCTTTCATTTTTGTAAAATTCCCCAAACACTTAAGTATTTAAATGATAGATAGCAAACATCTGGCTGCACCGGAGATGGTATTCTGACAATATTAAAAAAAATGCTGAAACATCCAAGTCATCCCAAAGGTATCTCTGTTATTGCATTCAAGTCCAGGAATTTCAACCACGCCACGGATTGAGCCACCTGTGCTGAAGCAGGGATATCCATAAAAGCTGCCCTTTTGGTAGCCCCTTGAGGACGGAGTTTGAGACCCCTACATTAAACAGTATAGATATCCTGTATAGGAAGTATAGAGAAAGTATACAAGGAAGTATTGATATATATATAGATATATAGGTATAGATATAGGCTGTCTAAATTTCTCTGTTGTCTAAATTTAGCATAGGTTGAATTTGATGGACGTACGTCTTTTTTCAACCTCATCTACTATGTAACTGTGTGACTATGTAACTGTGTGACTATGTGACTATGTAACTGTGTGACTATGTGACTATGTAACTGTGTGACTATGTAACTGTGTGACTATGTGACTATGTAACTGTGTGACTATGTGACTATGTAACTGTGTGACTGTGTGACTGTGTGACTGTGTGACTGTGTGACTGTGTGACTGTGTAAAACATAAAGACCATTTTATTTATTAGTTATTTATACATGTATATTTAGGCACTGTACCGTGTATAAGTTTTTCTGGATGTGCACTGAGCTTCGTCTGTGTTTTATGTTATGTCTCTGGTTTTAAATATGTAACCAGAAACCTAGATATTTCTGTAGACAGAATAAAGCCGCCGCAGAACGCAGGGTTACCTTACCAATAAGGGTGTTACTTGAGTGTCATGAATTGCACCTTAAAAGGTAATTAATAATACTGGTGCAGTGATAAGTAAATATGCTGCTTAGTTAATTAAAAGCAGGAGAAGGATCTCATATTTTATACAGGGCGTTTCTCCATATACTCTACATTAAATATGACTCTTGTTTCAGAGATTACAATAGACATGGCTCAGAACAAACCCACCTCATGAACCAGGCCAGACCGGCAAAGCAGAGCGCCCGGCAAAGCAGAGCGCCCGGCAAACAAGCACACACATTACACTTACAAATCCGGTGCTGTGACATGCACCAATGACCCCCATCCACTCTGCACATGATCTGCCGACCTCCCAGGCACGCCTGCCAGAACGGATAATCCGGCACTCACGCTAAGTGTCCTGTCGCCAAACCAGAGGACTTTCATTTCACATCTAGGAATGAACAGCTCTTCAGACCTAGCTTTCTTTGGCACAGCACAATATTGATTTAACCTCTGCGGAGCAGGGTCGGCAGGCATTGTTCTGCAGTGCTCAGCAATATCGCCACCAGGCAAAGGGTTCAAAATAAAACAATCAATCATTTCTGATCAGAATTCCACCCAAGAAAAACTCTGATTCAGGACAATTCAAACCCATGCAGAAGGGAGTTAGATGAAAGGCTATCTTTGTGAACCATCGCCCTTCCCATACATAGCCGGCAATGATTTTACTCAAAAGAACCTGTGTTAAACTGTTCTTTTACCAGCTCCAGCAAAGAAGCAAGTGGGTGTTGTAAAATAAAAGGGGTGAACGCAATTTGCCTGCAAGATGTATTTTTGCACAAGTACTTTCATCTGCGGTGTCTCCCGCTCGGATTAATTGGATTTAATGATGTACTTCCCCCCTTGATGTGGTCACGGGGCTGCGATTGTTCAGACAGTCGTGGCTCACATGAATATTCTAAGTAAGTGTAAGATCCGCTTTGCTAACGCAGTCACAGAAACGTCAGCACAATGATCAGAGGACAGTGTAATAAAGGCCACCGGTGGAAATGGTATATTGCACGCATCATGCTCCCAGAATACACATTGAAAAAGCGGCAAGGGACCTGCTGAAATGCCTATAAAAAAACCAATAAAACCTTTCCGATACCTGGGAACGAATATAGCACAGGCCTATATTAGTGTCGAATTAGTTGTGTTTTCTGTGTAACGGAATAAAACGTATGAGGGCTGACCAAAAACAGCCGTTTAAAATCTACAAAATAAAAGAAGGCATCTAGAACTATAGATGTAGCATGCAAATCTAGAGGATCAGCATCTAGAACTATATATGTAGCATGCGTATCTAGAGTATCAGCATCTAGAACTATAGATGTAGCATGCGTATCTAGTATCAGAATCTAGAACTATAGCTGTAGCACCAGGATCAGCATCTAGAACTATAGGTGTTGCACCAGGATCAGCATCTAGAACTATAAATGTATCAGTAACAGTATCAAGATGTATGTATCTAGTAACAGTATCAATGTATGTATCTAGATAATGTATCTAGTAACAGTATCAAGAACTATAGATGGAGCACCAGGATCAGCATCTAGAACTATAGATGGAGCATCAGTATCTAGTAACAGCATCTAGAACTATAGATGTTGAACCAGGATCAGCATCTAGACCTATAGATGTATCAGTATCTAGTAACAGTATCTAGACCTATAGATGTATCAGTATCTAGTAACAGTATCTAGAACTATAGATGTAGTAACAGTATCTAGGATCAGACACCACAACAGTAAAACTGCTATGACTACAACAGAAGCGATGCCCTCAGTCTCAAAAATAAAGCAGAATAGAGAGGTGCCCTCAATACTCTAATGGAAAACTAACACTGTCCTTTTACATGAAGCACGTGCTCTTCTCCCACGTAACACACCCCAGTATAACCCAGTAATACTCCCAGCTCCCATATTTACTAAGCGATGCGCAGGCGTAACGCACCCAAGTAAATGGGCCAAACGATGCCTGATGTCTGAGCATCACTTAGTCAATATGACCCGCTATGGCAATGTTGATGCAGTATAAGCGGACACATCTGCCAGCGCTCACACATCCTTAAGCAGAACCTGCTATCTAGATCCCATATCCCTTTAGTTGAGGCGCGCGATCCATTGGTTTGCTTGTGCTTGTATTAAATGTAAGAAATTGGAGTTACATTTTCTGTGCATTGCTAATCAATGACTTACGCCACCTCCGATCGCGCAGCAAAGGGGTGGGATGCGGCACCGCATATTTACAGAACGCTGTATCCCAGGTGATGCCGGAAATCCGCTAACACCGAGTGCCCTTCCTATGGCGACACAGACAGGAAGGGGGCCCTACTTCTCCCTTCCGACAATGGGCGGAAATACCAAGATGCTCTCAAAGTGCCATAAGGTGCAATGACCATTACACACCCCTCTATATAACTCCTGTCCACATCTCCCAAATCAGAAGGCGCTGAGCACAGACAATACTGGAACAGAGGACTTGGAAACACTGGCACAGATCAATGCAAAGTTTGTGCAGCTCTCTGTGCCAACTGTGTTACTCAGCATAGGAAGGGGAACAAGTCACTCGCTCCACAACCTACCCTACTTCACTAGCTCAGTCACGGACCTGCATTTAGGATGTGCCGGAAGCAGCACTATGTTATCTCCCAACCCAATAACAAAGGATTCAGACTGTCCTCCTAATGTTTCAAAGGGTTCAGAACATCCCAATAGCAGCCTGCACTCATGGCTGCTGTCCCACACGCAGTCACTCCCACCACCCATTGTGGCCAAGCACTGCCACCCACTGCACGTATCCCCTCACCTGCTGTCTCTGTAACTCTCCCATCATACCACTTAGATTGTAAGCTCTTCGGGGCAGGGATTTCCCTTCCTATTGTCTGATTTTGCTGCGCTTATTGTATTATTATAATTCCCTGTACTGTAGGCTGACCATACCGTACCGTTTTAAACGAGACAGTACAGTTTTTTTTCTTCATATTTCCCGACTGTACCGTCGTTTTAATATAAATGTCAATTTTGTCCCGTGTTTAATAAATTATACATCGTTTTAAATTTTTTGTAAAAAACTGAACGCGGGGTGTTTATTTCCCATAAGGCTCTCTGCTAATCACTGCATACAGTAACACCACTAGTGTGACGAAAGAGGACGTTCCATTTACTTTATCCAATCAGGGCCAGGCTTCTTGCCCAGAGAGAGAACGGCGCTAGTAAGAGATGGAGCGCACGCGTTCTCGCTGCTTAGTACGATCGGAGTCCCACGTTGTACTCGTATCGTTGTTTCCTTAGCGTTGGCGGCTGGCAAACTGCCCCCCCCCCCCACCACTGAACCTACATCCGTTGTGCTTCTGGCTCAGTAAAGTAAATGCCCCGCAGTGGGGTGTGGGGGTAAATAAAACGTTTGTTATTGTGGCTCAGTAAAGTAAATGCCCTGCCGTGGGGTGTGGGGGTAAATAAAACGTTTGGTTATCGTATTACTTTTTCATGAATACGGAATATTGCATAACCCCGTCCCGTTTTTGCCATCCCAATGTCCCGTTTTTGCCACCCCAATGCCCCGTTTTTGCCATCCCAATGCCCCGTTTTTGCCATCCCAATGCCCCGTTTTTGCCATCCCAATGCCCCGTTTTTGCCACCCCAATGCCCCGTTTTTGCCACCCCAATGCCCCGTTTTTGCCACCCCAATGCCTCGTTTTTGTCCCAAGGAAATATGGCCAGCCTCCTGTACTGTATTCTTTGTGAAGCGCTGAGTACACTTTTGGCGCTATATAAAGACATACAATACAACATGACTAACCCCCTAAATCAACTGCTCAAGTCACCACGCGCTACAAGAGAGAACTGAGGACCATTGTGAAGGGGGGCTCAACTCCAGCCCGCAGGCCTCCCCAACAGGTCAGGTTTTCAGGATATCCCTGCTTCAGCATAGGTGGCTGAATGAGTCCCAGCTTCAGCACAGGTGTCTCAATCAGTCCCAGCTTCAGCACAGGTGGCTCAATCAGTCAATGCTTCAGCACAGGTGGCTCAATCAGTCCCTGCTTCAGCACAGGTGGCTCAATCAGTCCCAGCTTCAGCACAGGTGTCTCAATCAGTCCCAGCTTCAGCACAGGCGGCTCAGACTTGGACTGAGCCTCTGATGGAGCCACCTGCGCTGAAGCTGGGATATCCTGAAAACCTGTTGGGGGAGGGGGCTTGAGGACGGGAGCTGAGCCCCCCCTGGAGTAGTAGAACCCCCCCTGGATTCCACGAGGGAGATTTGCAGAAGCGCGTTGCTAAGATCCCACGCTCACGATCCTATGAAAGACCCGGGGCGGATCCCATCCTCTGAACCCAGGTAGGTTTCGGCTGATTCCCACCCCGGTAACATGCGGAGAGGACCTGTATAACAAGCCGTGTGTTCCCATTGTCTAGTTACACGCAGGCTGAACGGGCAGCGCACGTCTCCGCGCGCTTAGCTGGAGACCTGCATTGCAGGCGCTCCGGCGTGCTCAGCTTTACATTCACCGGTGTAATCTCAGGAGGTTATTCAAAGTGCTAATTAGAATTTAGAACACAATGAATACCCATTTCCTATATATATATATATATATATGTGTGTGTTTAGGGGAGGTGGGGTGTGCGCAGGGAGAATAATAACCTAGCATGGCCATGTTCAGCATTATTATAGCCTGGAACATTCTTCCACTGGAAAAGATCATTTCATAAAGCAGTGGGAATGTCAGGCTGATGGTTCTGGCGTTGCATATTGTGTTACCCCCCCTCCCCCCCCCCCCCCCCCCCGCCGAGAGGACAACATATATCATTATCAGACTCTTCTGGGGGAAGGAGGAGACCGTGGATATGTTACTCAGATGGGAGGCGGAGGTAATTCATTACGCCTGTGTTGTTATACTGTGTACAAGAAGAGGCCTGTGAGGTGACACTTTATATTACTCACATCAACAATTAGCTTATTGGTCATTTCCTTGGTCTTCTCCATGGACCTTCTCCCACCCTCATCCTATGTTCTCACCATGTTCTCTTACATTGACATGGGGTGGGCCAACTCCAGTCCTCAAGGGTCACCAACAGGTCAGGTTGTTGGGATATCCCTGCTTCATCGGGGATGGCTCAGCCAGTGGCTCAATCAACCTGACCTGTTGGTGGCCCTTGAGGTCTGGCGTTGGCCACGCCTGGTCTACGGTACTCAATGTAAGAGAAAACGGTGAGAACATGATGTGAGGGTGGGAAAAGAGGCACAGAGAAGTCGATCGGCCATGACTGTGCTGGAGCAGGGATATCTGGAAACCCTGACCTGTTGGTGACCTTTGAGGACCAAAAAGGTATTACCTACTACTCAAGTGCTCACGTGTTTTGGTAAAGTTGAAGCATGGCTGCCACTATACCCACTTCTTGCTGGTCCCCAAACCTTGATATTTCCCGGGAGTGTGTGACTGCCAGAACTTCGCACCTCTCTGCCTCGGTCTCTTTATAGAAAGTACATTCATTTTCTTTCTCTACGGACAATGGGAACTGAGGGGAAGACAAAAAGAACCCCCAAAATATGTCATTCCAAAAATACTGTTCTGGGGGTTCACATGCTATTTACAAACAAGATGCCGGGGAGAAGGGGTACCGAACACTGCACCCACGCCATTTCTCAGGGACCATGTGGTCAGTATGGCTGCTACCTACTGTACTGTAGGGCGAGTGCAGGACATTCACCTGGGGAAGGTGGAGCTGTGAAACTCATTCCCAAATGTGATAATGGGGACGATCGGTGAGATCCCTCACTGAAAATAGGTCATCAGAAAGGCTGGAGCACAGATCTATGCACGAGTCGTACAAACGCCCTTCCTGGGATTCACCACGTTGCTTCAGTGCAATACCCTTTGTGTAAAGATGCTGGTGGACGGTATGATGCGCAGCAACAATGTATTCAATGATTTGGACTTCAGTGTCTAGGATCGGAGGGCTCAACTCCCGTCCTCAAGCCATCCCCCAAACAGGTCAGATTTTCAGGATATCCCAGCTTCAGCAGAGGTGGCTCAAACAGTCCCTGCTTCAGCACAAGTGGCTCAATCTTTGACTGCGCCTCTGACTGAGTCCCCTGTGCTGAAGCTGGGAAATCCTGAAAACCTGACCTGCTGGGGTGTAGGCTTGAGGACAGGAGTTGAGCTCCCCTGGTCTAAGATCTCCCCTAACGTGTCCTTTGTATAAAACAGATGCCTGCCATATAAGAAAGCAAAGCTGGCTCTCCTGGGGACAGCACATGGTACGTCCCTGCTGTTAGTATGACGCGTGCTATGATGGAACAGCAGGGCCACCAATGAGGCGGGACCGCTGGTAATGGTGTCCCGGCACTCTGCGGCTGCCCGGCTCTCCTCTCTCCCCTCCCAGCCCAACTGAATTGTCCAGTTTTTAAATGAGAAACATGATCAATGACAACATTAAAGTAAGTAATGCTTTTTTCCTGATTGGTGGGTGGGGGATGGGCGAGCAGTGGTGGGTGGGGGAAGGGCGGGCAGTGGTGGGTGAAGGGCGGAGCAGTGGTGGCGGTGGGGGAAGGGCGGGCAGTGGTGGGTGGGGAAGGGCGGAGCAGAGTGGTGGGGAGAGGTGCGGGAGGGGGGAAAGGGCGGGCAGATGGGGGTGGGGGATGGGCAATAGTGAGGTGGGGGAATAGAGGGCCGGGCTGTGAGGGGGGGAAGGGCGGGCTGGGGGGGAAGGGCGGGCGGGCTGTGGGGGGGAGAAGGGCGGGCTGTGGGGGGAAGGGGGCAGCTGGGGGAGGGGGAGAAGGGTGGGTTGTGGGGGGGGAAGGCGAGCGGGGGGCGCTGGGGTTGTTGGGGGGGAGAGGGCATGGCGCTGTGGCGGGGGGGGGCAGAAGAAGGGGGGGTCCAACAAACCCCACCACACCCATTTATTTTCATGGTGTGTTATTTTCAGTTGAATGCCGTTGTGTTGTCAGCAGGCTCCCCCTCCTTCTGTCTGACCTATTCCTGCCTTTTTTTGTGCTTTTTTTGTTTCGACTTTAATCCGCTTTCTTCTATTTGTTTGTCATTTCTTTCCTGCTGGTGGGGAAGGGCGGGCATGTGGTGGGGGAAGCGGCAAGCATGGTATGGGAAGGGCGGCAACAAGGAAGTAACGTAGAGGAGGGAGAAAAGAACCTCGCCACTTTATACTGGGAAGAAAGGTGGCAGGCAGTGGGTAGGGAGAAGGGACTGGCAGTGGATTAGGGGGAAAGGGCGCGGGCAGATGGTGGGGGAAAAGGGCGGTCAGTTTGGGTTGGGATAGCGATTCTTGCACCACTGGGGCTCAGTAGGCATGTTTTGGATGGTTCGATCGGAGCCGGATCGCAGTGTTTGCGAGAGCATTTAGGGCGCCATTTTATCTAATCTTCTCTCTGGCAAGGCAGTACTTCCCTTTTTCTTTTTGAATTCCATAATTTATCATGCTGCAAGAGATGTGTGTTTGTAAGCTGATATAAGAGCTTCATACAAATCTCGCTGGAAAAAGCCACATGTCTCCCACGCCATGCTGGAAAAGCCCATGTCCTCCTCACCGCCTGCTGGAAAAGCCCATTGTCCTCCTACAGCATGCTGGAAAAAGCACCATGTCCTCCTCACGAAGCGGCATGCTGGCAAAAGCCCAATGTCCTCCTACGACTCATGCTTGAAAACCCATGTCCTCCCCCGCATCATGCTAGAAAGCCCATGTTCCTCCTCAACGCATCTGGAAAGCCCATGTCCCTCCTCACAGCACTGCTGTGGAAAGCCATGGTCCTCCATCACGCATGACTGGAAAGAAGCCCCATTTCACTCCTCAACGAGCATGCGGGAAAACCCATTCTCCACTCTCTCCCCTCACGACTGGCTGGCTGGAAAGCCCATGTCCTCCTCACGCATGCTGGAAAGCCCATGTCCTCCTCACGCATGCTGGAAAGCCCATGTCCTCCTCACGCATGCTGGAAAGCCCATGTCCTCCTCACGCATGCTGGAAAGCCCATGTCCTCCTCACGCATGCTGGTCTTCTTCCTCTTGATCAGTGACCAGGCAGAGAATGTCTGTGCACACTGGAGTCTCTGCGATTGACTTTGAATGTTAGAATGCTCTTGTGTAGGTTCTTCAGACGGCATCAATGTTGTGAGTGGGGCTGGAGATTATTCTATATTGCTCTTCCTCTTCTACAGAATGAAGCAATCTCCAGAGGCTGCTGGACAGACGGGATGACTCCGGTATCTGCACTGAAATGTCAGACATTGGTGGAACAGCTGTTGTGCGAAGTGGAGCATGCCTCATGCTAAATATTCTTATTTCTCTTACTTCGATGAACCCAGCACCCCAGTACTCAGCATTCTGGTCACATCACATAAAAATAAATGTGTATTTTGAAGGTAAATACTCACATACAAAAATAGTACAAAATGGCGGCGACGTTCCAAATAAATCATAATATTCTTAAAGATAGTTGCATAGTTTTCTGTTCCTGAGTGGGATCCCTGTATTTGATCTTACGATCATGACAAAACTTCTCTCCAGCTCCTGGTGTTGACCCATTCCTCTCACATCCTTCTGATGTAACCCCTCTGTCCTCCTCCTGGTGTAATGCTTCTGTGCACATACTGTGCTCCCTTCAGCTACATATTTATTCAGATAATATCCCTTAGTCAGCTCTTGCTATAAGAATTCTATTACCAGATAAGGTCCTACAGCTTGAAAGTGATGCCATCTGATAAGGGACTTCCCACACCTCCATACAGAGAATAATCTAATATGGCATGTCTTCTGAAAAGATCTCAGAACACATTAATCCAACCTAATGTCATAGCCTCTTCCAGTTACATCAGCTGTAAACACAGTTGTCCATAGTCACTCAAATGTCAGCCACACAGGGCGACTCAGTGAAATCAGAACAGCTGCACTCAATATGTTATCCCAATGTAACTGAATCCATCAGACTAATGCTAATTTCAATATTATGCAGTATAATATGTAAAGAAATAACTGGTGTAAATCAGACAATATACTGCATACTTTGGCATTTTGTTTTCATACCGGATTCACACATATTACAATATAATAATATCACTGAATTGGATTTCTTACAAAGGACAGATCTATTGTATATTTTCAAAAAAGCGTGTTTCCTGCAAGTTTATTTTCTATTACTACCTTCACTTCAGAGTTACTTATTTACTATCTGATACAGAAGTCATATTTTAAGCAATTCAATTGTATTTAATACATTGACAACGAGTGCCTATTTGCATGTCATTTCCCAGAATTCCTGGCTGCAGTGAAAGTGCTGTATGCTAGATCATCATGGGGAAAAGCAGGGTTGCAGACCCGTCCGAGACGTGAATGTGACCACAAGTGAGATTTTAATGTGCTGTATATTGTAGATAATAAAAATGTTATGGCCTCCAGAATTTATATTTAGGTGAACTTTGTGTGTGGTTATGTGGAACTTACCAGCATCTATTACCTCCTCTTCTTTAAACCCGACAGTGTCTATAACTGACTCAAAGACACATCATTATTGGCCATTGCCTTCATGTTCTCCTCATAGAGGCTATAGAACAGAGTTATGGCTGGACCACAACCAGCGCCTCTGCTGTAGGATCTCGGCTTCTCCATTTCCTAATGGACTTTCCTTTGGATGGCCGCACATCTTTTCTTACAATACTGTGCTGTCCAGGGGAATATTCCAGCGCGAGTTCACAGCCTCAGTAATGTCTCGCCCCTGTCAAATTGTAACACCCATAAAGGTTGTAGTAGCTAAATTGCCAAGGATGATATATAGCACCGCCATCTTTTACATGAGGATCTCATTTTCCTCAGAGAATTTAACATTCTCCGTTCTCTGCTTGTTTAATGCTGTAGCACTGACTTCCTCAGTAGCTAGAGGCCGTATTTCTGCCTCAAATGTGACTTTGTGTTGTCTTGTATCTCTGTATGTTTCTCCTCCAAAACCCTTCCGCCTTCACCCCTCCTGTACCCTCCTCCCCTATAGTCCTCACCTGGTTTACTTTACTACTCACTTGTAACACCACGGCCTGGGACATAGTAAAGACTTTGGTGCTGCTGCTCGCTGTTGCTTGCTGCCGCTCGCTCTACCAGGAGCTTTTTGCTGTCCTGGCAGAGGAGACAGCAAGCGTGCTTGGGAGGAGGGTATCACTGTGTGTGTGTGTGTCACTTGGTAGCTGTCAGTGTTTGTGTGTGTGTCACTTTGAAGTGATCTGTGTATTTGTGTGTCACTGGGGAACCTGTGTGTGTGAAAATGTGAGAGTGTGTGAAAATGTGAGTGTGTGTGTGTGTGTGTTGCAAAAATGTGAAATAGGTTGTTGGTGTGTGTGTGTGTGTGTGTGTGTGTGTGGGTGTGTTGTGATGTGTGTGTGTGTGGTGATGTGAAATGTGTGTGTTGTGTGGGTGTGTGTGTGTGAAAAGTGCTGGTGTTGTGTGTGTGTGTGTGTGTGTGTGAAAATGTGTGTTGTGTGTGTGTGTGTGTGTTGTGTGTGGCGTGTGTGTGTGTTGTGTTGTGTGTGTGTCTGTGTGTGTGTGTGGTGTTGGCTTGTTGTGTGGGTTGTGTGTGTGTGGAAATGTGTTGTGTGTGGTTGTGTGGGTGTGTGTGTGTGGTGTTGTGTGTGTGTGTGTGAAAATGTGTGGTGTGTTGTGATTGAAAAAATGATGACCAATGTTTTGTGGTGTGAAAAAGGTGTGTGTTGTGTATGTGTGTTGTGTGTTGTGTTGGGGTGTGTGTGTTGGTGTGTGTGGCTGTGTGTGTGATTGTTGTGTGTGTTGTGATGGTGGTGGTGTGTGTGTGTGTGTGTGTGTGAAAATGTGTGTGTGTGTGTGTGTGTGTGTGTGAATGTGTGTGTGCGAGAGTGAGTGTGTGTATTATATAATATTTTAAAAATTAAAAAAAAGACATGTGAGAATAAATTATTTATTAACATTGTGCAACTTTGATAAATATATTCACACACATCACACATCACACACACACACATCACACACACATCACCACATACACCACACACATACAACACACACACACACCTCTGTGCTGCCTCTGTCTGGTCTGGTGGCTCTGTAGTTAAAATGCCGGGCCGGCTGCAGCCCCATTGGATGGGAGCGGTCACGTGACCGCTCCTCCGATCCCCGAGCGGCAAATTTCAAACTTGCCTGTCTCGGGAAGTTTCTGAGCCTCCGCACAAATCAGCACGCATGCGGAGGGATAAACTATAGCCGCGCTGATTACAGATGCAGGGGCTTTGTGCATCTGTTCAGCGCGGCTCAACCTGCCTCAGCGACGCTGATTTCACTATGTCCTAGGCCTAATTCTCACCACCTCCCTACCTCACATGTGACACCAGCTCCCTACCTCACCTGTGACATCAGCTTCCATACCTCACCTGTGACATCAGCTTCCATACCTCACCTGTGACACCAGCTCCCAACCTCACCTGTGACACCACTTATTCTCACCACCTCTCTACCTCACCTCTTCCACCAGTTCTCCTCTCTATTCCACCACCATTCCTCCTCTCAACTTTACCAGTACTCTTCCACACAACGGCCACTCCTCTTCAGTCCCTCTACTATAGAACCTCTCCTCCTCTCAACCATCACCTCTCACTGCAATCAAACAGTAGCATTTAAACCAACACAACTTGGACCAACTTATAACCAAACACTTAAGACAAAATAAAAACAAACCACAAACTACAGAAAAACACACAAACTAGATCTCACAAGCATGTACCCAGACGAGAACAAAAAAAAGAACACACTCAAATTGTAAAGTAAATCACACAATCACAAACTATCCTCCATCTCCTGAGGCCCAATGTGTCCCTCCCAATGGCAAAATTAAATCAAAATAGTGGCTGACATAGTTCTCAGCAGGTTAGAGAGTCTCGCAATCAATTCACACATTCTTTTAACCCGCATTTTAAAATGAACGCGCTACATAAGTCCCAATGCACAAAGTCCAATGTACACGCAAATTATTTTATTAAGGCACTTATTAATGAATATATTGTTGGGGAATAAAACGATAAAAAAAAAACGTTTGATCCCTTATTTTTAATATTTGCTATAAATCCTATAAAAACATCTATTTTTGGAGACTAGTGAACCTAGGCCCTTATTTTTAGGCAAGTAACTTCCTTTTCCAGTGGGACCACATCAGAGGGTCGTGGGAAGGATTGGTTACGCCTGTAATCCTATAAATACAGTACTGCACACAGTTATATTATTTATTTATAACATGTGTTACCAGGAAGTAATACATTGAGAGCTACCTCTCATTTCAAACGATGTCCTGGGCACAAAGTTATCATGACAAATACATGCTTACAAATACATTGTTACATTAAGTCAGCAAGCTTATACATTCTATACAAGACATTGCATGCACAGTAGCACATAGTACAGTATATGTTAGAGGCGGATGGAACACTTACAGACTACATTCAAATGGGAGACAGCAGCTTTACTTTTCAAAGAACTTAGACTGCTGATGGTGGTGGCCGTGAGAGTCTCCGGTAGATTGTTCCAGTTTTGGGGTGCACGGTAAGAGATGGAGGTGCGGCTAGATATTATTCCTTATATGTATTACTAGAGGTGCGCAGAACAGACATTTGAGGTTGTCAAACAAATGGCAGAAACACGAAGCCCAAACGTGGCCTTTTTATGACAGTACGGGACAATGGCCACGATTTATCCACATTCGCACACGTTCAGCAATGCAAACTGACAAACCGCCTTTGTTGAATGTGATTATACAGCACGTATACTCGGACCTGTATTAAAGATACACGCTAACACTACTGGTCCAGGTATAGAGCTCAGAGGCCAAGTGAGATTGTGGGGGCAGTTCCCAGAGCTCACAACCACGTAAAGATTAACGCGTCCGTTCTAGCTGGCATCTTTTTATGTTCGGTATCAGGCTCCGTTGGCCCCACGTGCGCCTGCTTGTAATTTGAGGGGCATCCACAGATGGGTTTGGGGAGTGCAGGGTCTTGCAATACGATCTGTTGCATCATTGCGACATTGCACCCTGCGTCATTTTTTAATAACATTATATTTGAGTTAGACCTATATTCAGAATATTTTCCTACAGGACGCCGACAAGAATGTATGCAGCGCTGTACCGAGCACGTTCCCGGAGGACGGACACTGAAATCCCGATCTGGAGCACGCAGTTCAGAGGCAGAGTTCACCAAGTCACACCTTCAACGTCTCTGGCTGGAGTGATCTGCATTAAATGTTACAAACGGTGCACCTGAAGCCCCGTACGCAGCACGGTGCAGGGCCTCACTGTGTTAACCAGCCTCGCTTTTATAAACGAGGGGCAGGCTACGACCTGACATCTCATTTGTGATGCCAATTAGTGCACGGTAATTCCTAAAGTGAGTGACATGTGTAACACCTCTATGAACACAAGTATATGGATGGGCATGCCCGCCGGCAAAGGACTGAACCAAGGAAAGGACGGAGACGATAGGATAACAAGAAGGATGACGTCACGGAAGGAGAGATATAGGAAGAGAGGAGCGAGAGGGAGAAAGAAAAGCCTGTCCCCAGGAGCGTCCTGCTATGTTGTCTGACCCCAGCCTGGTCCTTTGTCGGGTGAATATTCTCTCTTGGGAAAATAAAGAGGGGTTACACATGTATCAAATTAATTATTATTAACCCTTGTGACTTCTGCTCCTCCTGGAACAGCACAAACCTGTCCTCTATAGCAGTGCTGCCCAACACCAGTCTTCAAGGTCCCCTAACAGTCCAGGTTTTAAGGATATCCCTGATTGAGAACTGGTGGTTCGGTCAAAATGACTGAGCCAACTCTGCCAATGTGAGGCCCTGGACAGTTAGAGGCCCTGGACAGTTAGAGGCCCTGGACTGGACTGTAAGAGGCCCTGGACTGGACTGTTAGAGGCCCTGGACTGGACTGTTGGAGGCCCTGGACTGATTAGAGGCCCTGGACTGATTAGAGGCCCTGGACTGATAGAGGCCCTGGACTGATAGAGGCCCTGGAGGACTGAAGTTGGAAAACAAATTAAAGCTCTATACCAAATAAAACTTAGTTTACGGCACACTACCAACAGAAGTGATAAGGTGACCACGACGCCGGTCTCACACGGCTATGTCAGCTACCTGTACATGTCAGAATGGCACATTCCTCGTCACCGTCAAGTTAAAAAAGACACGGATTTAGGGACACTTTGTTCAAACTGCCCCTTCTGCATCCATTCGTCAGTGATAATTGTGACATTTCTCCTCCATACCAGCCGCTCTGACAGAAGAGGTTGCTCCATTGAGAATGACAGCGCCCATGCTGCCTATTTTCACATGAATTGGGACAGTAGAGGAGGCCGTCTACAATTTTAAAATAGGAAAAAATTCGTTTCAGGCAGCGCCCGTCCCTGAAATGGGGTTAAAGTGAGCAGCATCAGATCCATTTCAGGAGGCTGCCTGAGAGCTGCTTTGTGCAATGCAACAGATCGCAGTGTGTGTGTGTGTGTGTGTGTGTGTGTGTGTGTGTGTGTGTGTGTGTATATATATACGTGTGTGTGTGTGTGTATGTGTGTGTATATATATACATGTCTGTGAGTGGGTTTACTGGCTTTGCATCTCATCCCAGCCTCTGTCTAAAAGCTGTGTTAAAACAATATGCATTGGCTTGAGGATTTGCTTGTGTAATACGA
Source organism: Ascaphus truei (assembly GCA_036426205.1). Classification (NCBI taxonomy): domain Eukaryota; kingdom Metazoa; phylum Chordata; class Amphibia; order Anura; family Ascaphidae; genus Ascaphus; species Ascaphus truei. Next base: position 20,484 of record WSYH01002445.1, read on the forward strand.
GCTTGAGACAAAAGGTAGCACTGTGTGCTCATTTGCATGTCATTTCCCAGAATTCCTTGCTGCAGTGGAAATGCTGTGTGCTGGGCGATAAAGGGGAAAGACAGGGTTGCAGACCTGTCTAAGACATGCAAATGAACATACAGTAATATTTATAGTTGCTATATGCTTTACTGTGGAGGGTTTTTGTCACTTTTTTTACCCACCATAACCTTAATGATTGTGGTATATGTGTGTGTGTGTGTGTGTGTGTGTGTGTGTGTGTGTGTGTGTGTGTATATACATACATATACATATATATACACATATATATATACATATACACACACACACCCAGGTGCATAGCACTTTATAGCAATAATACACGTGGCAGAATAGGAAAAAGCGCTTCAACATATAAGGGTGTTCTGGTCAGTGTGTCTGGAAGGGGTCAGGGTCCGTGCATGAGATGTACAGTAGCAGCCAGCGGAGCTGCCCAAATGCTTAATTAAAGAGGTGTGTTTTAACATGGGTCTTAAAGGTGGATACAGAGGGTGTTAGTCGGGTATTGAGGGGAAGGGCATTCCAGAGGTGCGGGGCAGTCAGTGAGAGAGGTTTAAGGCGGGAGAGGGCTTTAGATACAAAAGTGGTAGACAGAAGACATCCTTGAGCAGAACTCTAGTCGGGATGGTGTATAGCGAGAAATTAGGGCTGAGATGTACGGAGGGGCAGGCGTGTGTAAAGCTGTAAAAGAGAGGAGGAGAACTTTGTAAGCGATAAATGATTTAATTGGAAGCCAGGAGAGGAATTTCAGCAGGAGACAACGCAGAGACAGATTAAGGAGAGAGTAAAGTGATTCTGGAAGCAGCGATTAGGATAGATTGTAGGGGAATTGTGGTCTGCCGTGCAGTTGGCTCAAGGGCTTACAACAATTTGGCCAAAATGTTAAACTAAAAGACCATTTTATTTAATAGGTATTTATACATATATATTTAGGCACTGTACCGTGTATGAGTTTCACTGGATGTGCACTGAGCTCTGTCTGTGTTTTATGTTCTGTCTCTGGTTTTAAATAGATTGTAGGGGAGGCAGGAAGGCCGGAGAGCAGGTTACAATAGTTGATAGGGGAAAGAACGAGGGCATGCATTACACAAAAGTCAATCTTGTGCTCAAATATCTCTCTTTGATTGTATGTTTTGTAAGGTTTCTATCATATTTTAAGATCCAGTCCATTGTTAAAAGGATTTGAATTGTAACAACCTTTAAACCCATGCAGGTTTCAAACTGATTGCATTTCTAAAGAACATTTAAAATGTTGTTTTTTATAAAGAAAGAGGAACACCACCTTTAAAATAAATCCCATTATTTAAAAAATGATCTATACACTTTTGATTTCAATTGCTGCAGAGATAGAATGGTTAAAGAGCCGACACCCAAACATGATTTTGACAGTAATTTAAATGTAAGGTCAATTTATGTCTAGGCGAAATAATTAGATCGAACAATATGTGAAATGTTTTGAGGAGAGATCTTTAAAGAAGGAGAAGTCTTATTAAGTGTGCTTAATTGCACGAGACTCATTAGCACATCTGAAATGCTTTATAAGCTTGCTCGCGTGTTCCCATAAGCGGCGTCCTTGATACATGATGATACAAACACATTTTCAGCACGTTTCATTTCATGATGTCAACGAAATTTGCTCTTCATTCAGATTCACAAAGTGCCTCTGTCATGACATGAACCAAATAGTATATGAGTAACATGGGGCTATATGGGTACATGAACACAACTATTCCGTTGTTGACAAAAACGTTTGTTGCCAGTTATACTTTTTAGGAGCCAAAGTTTTGCTGCGCGGTGCAGGGGGTGAGGGGTCACTCGCATCCCCATCTTTCGCTCAACTTTGGCTCCTAAAAATTCTCACGTGTGCGCATCTCACACACACACACACACACACGTCCGCACACACACAATCTCATGAAGAGCCGGGGTCAGGACCAGTGCTGATGTCCCCAACGCTCTCCCTTCCTCAGCCATCGCACACCTCTGCTGTCCGCTCTTCGGTCCCTCCCTGGAACTCCACACAAAGCGGGACAGCGCTGAGTGACCAGTCAGTCACCCGATACTGCTTTGTCGCACAGGGATCGGGCACGCTGTGACCAGCTGCAGCGGTGACTGACAGGTCAATAAGTAAAACAAAACACAGGCGCCAGGGACAAAGTTGTCCATCCCGGTTCTAAGCCATGTATAACAAAGCTGCAAATGCTCTGGTGACAACATAATGGTCAAGAACAAGCAAGCAGCACCATCCTCGGGCTAGGTCCCCGTTACACGCTGCCGCGCGCGCCACGGCGTCCATCCTCGGCATCGTGTCACAAACTGGAGCACTTTTGACTGCATCACTTTCCTCCGATTTTCATCTGCCGATCACTGGATCACGTGCATGATATATGTGGCTCTTCAATGACCAGGTGATAAATGTCCGGTGTGTAACACATTGCTAATGATATATCACACACATCTGTGGCCTGCCGTTGTCCACACGAAGACTTCGATGCCATAAAAAGCAGAAAAGATGTGTGGATTATACTTCCCCGTGCGCCGCCCCCAGAACGGGCCTCCCTACTGCCGTGCACTCAGATTCCTTTATCACATTCACGTGTTTATGATTTCAATTTCAAGGACAATCAGGTGAGATCTTAAACAGCATCCTCCCATATTAGCTGGGATCCATTCTCCCCGCTTCCCTCTCTCGCAGCCCCCAACGCAGACTCGCAGGATCCTCATTCTGATCCAGCACGCATCCAATTCACTTCTACCCGTCTGTCTTCTTAACCTCCATTAGCTTTTAAATGGCATACACGCAACATATGCTCTTATCTGCTCTCCAACCAGGCTTCAGCATGACTCTTTCTACTGAAAATACCCTCAATCATTTAATAAGATATTGTATAAATACATAGAAATGACAATGTCATGCATGCTGTATATATTTAGAGCAGTGGTGCTCAAACTCGAGGGCCAGCAACAGGTCAGGTTTTACAGATATCCCCGTGTGAGGTGGCGCAATCTGTACCGGTCATTTTGCTAGAGCCAACTGTGCTGAAGCCAGGATATCCTAAAACCTGACCTGTTGGTGGCCCTACAGTAGGGAGTTTAAGTTCCACTGATTTATAGCTACAGCCGCGGCCGCTTTTATTCGAACACTTCTCGGTTATTTTCCGGTGACTTTTTCAGAATGCCACGCGCTTCGCCGCGTTCATGCCGCATTCATGCCGGCCGTCACCCGCGCTTGATCTGTTTAATGATAATGGTTCGGATTTAATTGGGTGCAATTCTTCGCGTATCCGCCAGGTGTCAGATACTCATGAATTGTAATGAATTGTAATGTGTACCCTACAGTACTGTACATGCGCTTCAGTAATGTGTCGACTTGCAGGTGTTTAAAAAATACCACAGTGGTCCATTGTGAATTGACCTTGATACTGAAGAAGTTACAATATTGTATCAATTTAGCCGTTTCATATTAAAAACGCAATGCACAGTATCTGGTGTTCTATTGTTCAGAGAGTTCCTAGATGAGTGCACCGCCGCAGTACGTGTGGAAAAAGCCTGACATAACTTACGCTTATTTAATATGGTTGAAATGAGGGGGGGGGGGGGAAGCTGTATGATGGATTACCTGTAGTTCAAAGAAATATTTTCAACAGGTCATAATGTTTTGATCCCCACACCCCCAATTAAAAATCACAGTATGCCACACACGTCATAAAGCATGTGCATGACTAGTGTAGAATTAAAAAGCTATAGTACTGATTGATGATCAGAATATCAAGAATTGTGATGCAGACACAGCACATGTCGAGAAACGGGGGGGGGGGAGGAAATCGAATTGAATGGGAAGATATACACGCAGGAATGCGATGACAGATTCGGGAAGATTAAAGCCAGAAAGCCATCCATTCCAAGGAATGGTGTGGGAGAGGTGTACTGTAGATAAGAAGTTGAAATACTTTAGCCTTGTGTGTTTGCGGGGGCGAGGGGGAGAGCGCTATATGATGAATTATCAGTTCAAATAAATATTTTCAAAACGTCATCATAATGTTTAATGCGCCGAAATGTGATACTGTAAAACACCTATGCGTTTCAACAATGCAAAAATGAGACATACTGTACTGTACACGCATGCGCATAAAATAAACAGTATGAAAAGAAGTAAAAGTATTGATTACTAAATAATACATATAGAAATGTGATCATTTTATATTTGGAAGAAGACGCGACGTTATATTTTTGTAATACTGTAAAATCTTCACATTTACAATTACTGCACGCGCGCACACACAGACTTGCAGAAAATGTATGGCTGTACTGTAGGTTGAATTGCCATTAGACTTTTAAGAGCTCGCGAACGCCCACCTGAGTTTTTAGACGGTATTGCAGTATTGCAGACAGCGCTAAAAATCCGAGCGCCAACATATTGAAAACCGCTACAGAAAAAAACAAAACAGACCGCGTCTGGCCGCGGTTATCAGAGCGGCGCGGCTACGGCTGCCTTAGGATAAAGGCAGTCGCAGCTGTGCAAGTCTCTGTGAAATGGACAGAAAAGGTGCGCTCAAATTTACACGGTGGAGTGAAAAATCAATGAACAAAAGTGCCTACGGTGTCTCGGTGGCTATCTGCTGACCAGTCTTCTGTCACCGCATACCCTGATCTGGTGCCAATGTGAGACCCTACCTTGGTCGGGCTGGGACTTCCTGCACCTGGGGTATCTTCATTCTGGTGACCGTGCGCATACCTGACTTCGGCTGCTGCTCGCTCCTGGTCGGTGTTGGCGTGTGAATTCTCCTTGGAGTCGGCAATCCATGTCGTGTATACCCGAAATGCGTGTTTAAATGTCTTTTTTTTTGTACGTGCATTTATTACCCACTTTTTATACCACCAAATTAATTTAATACTGCACTATGAGGGTTTAGCGCTTTTCTACAAGTCTCTGACCTAAAAAAAAACCACAGTCTTATTCTTGTGTTTGAAGCTCAGGGAGATATCGTGACTGGCAACAAAAAAAAACAACTCCTAAGTAATGGACACTGGGAATTGTAACTAGGTTTACATGGTACTACGCTTCTCCTTTTTATCTTCGCATTAAAGATAATCCATAACCACAGATCTTCACTATTTCGGATGTTAAGTCTCTGCTCCGGTCTCCACCTCAGTCCTCCTTTCTTACTATGTGAAGCCCTGTCCCCTGTGTAGGTCTGTCTCTGCCATTTATCTGGGAGCAGTTTACATCCCCACCGGGCTTCCTCCACCATGTACTACAATGACAGAATGTCACAACAAACATCCCATTCCACAGGAGAAATAAACAGAACACCCTCAGCTCCATCAATCCAAGCGATTGGAGAATAGGCTGGCACATTACGGAATAAAGAATGGCTCAATAACACACAGCCACTTGTGCACCTGGCGCTCCGAGCCCAATTTTTCTAAATCTGCCACCGTACCACGCTTCATTGACTAGATCACAGTATGAAATAATCAGTGCTGCAGATACTGGCGCACACCGTGCGTGTGTTACTGAATATTTATTCCAGCTGCATGTCTTTACGATGAGCATTTATAGGTCAGGGAGCTTTGCTTCTTGCTTTGTGTTATAAGACACCGTGTGAGGATAAGCAAGCACTAAGAGTAGCAGGCCTGCCTCCGACACAGAGACTGCAGCTAAACCAGCACTTGGAGGAGGTCATGTAAGGATGGATCTTGTGTGAATGCCTGAACAATCAGCGACGCTTACTGATCACCGACGTCGTTCCCGAGCAGTTGAAGCTGAAGGCTCTCATCCCGTTAGTACACTGCTGGCTTGTTTTCGGAAAAGTGCTTTTGATCACAATCACTAATGTTGGAAACAGTTATTTGTTCACTTTGGGTACTGTACTGATGGCTGCTGTCGATCCCCATCCCAGCATCTGAAATCTCTCCAGCACAGTCACAAAAGTTTCAAACGTCTTCACAGTTGGGGGAAAGATGGTCAACGCTATTCTTTACTGCTATTATTTTCAAAACGGGTAATTTTTAATTACAATTTATTTCTTTAAATTCAATTCTTTATACTGCTGGTCGTGCACTTGAAATCAAAATATTTGTGAGTCCCTAATACCGTCTCAGTATACCACCATTGCAATCTAGACTAAGCTCTTTGGGGAAGCGATCCCTTTATCCCACTGCATACTTTGCAGGGTAGGGTGTGTGGTACTATACAATACACCTTATTAAAAAAAAAACTAAACAGCAATTGGTTTTATCAATGTTTAGAACTCTGCCCCAATTGTAAAATATAAAATATTATTTTTTTCATATTTTTTTAGTTGGTAAATGTTATCAAGGTTTCGATGAAACGGATACCGAAAATAGTACTCAAATGCAACATCCTTTCACAAACCACACAATTTTGTTTAGTATATTGTCAAATGTCCGTATTGGCATTGTAATTTTCACCACAATGATGCCAAATACTTTCTCAGTTTATGGTGTTTGAAGGGATACAGTTCATTTCATTTGGTAGCACTTGCATATGCCGATGTATTTTTGCAAAGGCACATTGTCCCATAATCCTTAAAACCTGTAATTTCAGCAGTAATACACGTGCCATAACAACAACACATAATGGGGGGCTCAACTCCAGGCCTCAAGCCCCCCCTCCCCCCCCAACAGGTCAGATTTCAAGGATATCCCAGCTTCAGCACCGTGGGTGCAGTCTGCAACTGAGCCACTGATTGAGCCACCTGTGCTGAAGCTGGGATATCCTTAAAACTTGACCTGTTTGCAGGGGGGTGGGACTGGAATTGAGCACCACTGAGCCAGAGAGTAACCTCCCGATTGACCAGCCCTTCCCCATGACTTCCTGGCCCTGGTTAGTATGCAGACTCCCGTAACCGGAGCCGGCTTTGGGTTTCCAGTGCAGCTGCAGAGCCGACTTCTCACTTCTTCATTTACCAGTTAATTAACCAGGCGGTGGGACCTATACCCGGGTCAAGGCCGCGACCTCAAGAAGACTGCAGGGAAATGGTGCAGCCTCACACCCTGCGTCTCCGTGAAAACCTCCTGCTAACCTGCTCTGGGCCGGAGGTCCTGGCTGCTGTGCTGCTGCTTTCTGTGCTATAAATCCTGTAACTGGGATTAAAGAATAGAAAGCTCTCAGTCAGCGAGGTCGCCCGAAGGAACAGAGACTACCTGTGGTCTCCTACCACTGATACATGGACATGTTATTGTGTTGTCCAGGCTGCAATAAATTATGATTTGATCTGTGTCCAGCCTCCGATTACCCCCCACATCCCACAATCAGGGGCCCCCAGCCAAATGTTTGCTTTAAGGTTGATCGCATGGGTTTTAGGAAGATAAAGGGGCAGTCCGTGCAGCCTTTCATTCACTTTTATTGAAAACTAATTACCTAAACTGCCGATCAATTCGTTCTCCCATCAACAGAGATCCTGCTTCCCTGGGCTCACGTAATGGCCGCCTTTCAGTTTCCATCAATCCCTCAGTCAGTGTAACTCAGCAGCTACAATGTATTCTTACATTACTAAGGTAACAGCATCTATCGGTACATTTTGCAGCTCAAACTGCTGGGAACATTGGCAACAAATGATCAGAAACAGGAAAGGGTTACAATGATCTGGCCCTGCTAGGGATGTGTGCTAAAACTGGCTACAAAAAGTCAAAGGATTCCCAGTATATAAAAACCAATTAAAAATGTCATTAAGAGTTGAATTTAAAAAAAAAACAAATGTAGTAATTATGACTATGGAACGGATTCATTAAAAGAAACACATGTAGGATATTGAATGGATCGCTCCTTTAAGTGGTTTTTACAGGGATTGCGCCTGTAATGAGCCAACGCGCGTTGGTTACTCTGTTTATCGAACACTCTGTGACTTATGAGTTTTAACGCACCCATTTCTCATGGCTCCATTCAAAACAAGTAGGGGTGCGGATAACATCACGTCATTTCATATACAGATAACGTGAGATCGCGTGTTCCTGTGCGATACCGGGAGTAAGGACGTCCGTTTCATCTGCGCACGCCATACACCAACTTAATCAATAAAAACAAACTGGACACATTTATATCAATCTCGGGGCTTAGAATCAACAATGTGAAATGGGATGCACTGAGCATTAATCTCCCCTCGCATACAGTTAAAACGTACAGAATTCAACATCACTCCAGCAGTTACCTGGGTGTATAGATCACCTCCCACAACTCCCTTTATTAGGCTAACTAGCCACCATTTTTTTTAACCGGATTTGAATATTTGAATTTCTCCTGGATTAGCCGCATTCAAATCCGTACAAATTAATCCACTTCCCCGGCTGCTGTACATTTTCCCAACACTCCCTAACCGCCTAAAGATTTGATAGACCTTCAAAAAGAGGATAACAGAGATTATTTGGGCAGGAAAGAGGCAGAGGGTCACCAATCAGATCACGTCTCTTCCCGCTAGTGTTTAGGGTGTTGCTCGGGTGTCAGAACTCAGATCCTGGGTTAAGAACAAACCTGACCTACTAGGAACACTTGGTGTGCATATGGGGCTTTGGCTCCTTTGTGTCAAGAGAAGACGTCTATCGGATGATATTCCGATAATGATACACACAAACTTTGGGACCCCCCCCCCGTGGCCTGAAATTTGGCCTCACTTGTACCAACTCTGCTATGACGTCTATATTGGATTACCCTGAATTTACACCTGGTTTAGTGAAGACAGATTTTCAGTTTTTGCGGTCTTCTAAATAAAATAAAGGAAGATGTGGGTAAAGTGCTAAACCAGCGGGTCCTTCACACCCACTAAATTAGCAACAAATCTTAGTCAACCTCACCAAGGTGTCCTGTGTTGAGCACGCGACCTTATTACATATATGATGGGGGTGCCCCGAGATATATCAGCTTTGGAAATCTGGGCACGGTTGGATCCAGAGAATACAAACCTTAGCGACAGTCTTTGATCCATTGTTGTTCCTATTGAACCAACCAGTTATAGAGCTGAACAAATCTGAAAATAAAACGGGCGTCTTGGTCACGGCGGCCAGATGTAGGATAGCGACCCATGGGATGAAGCAGACCATCCCGTCCTTAACACAGATACAAGATCACATTTGTCTTGTCAGATGGAAAAACCTAACCAGCTTTGTGGATGAGACGCACCAAGTTCCTAAGAACCTGGCAGCCATTGTTTGACTTTAGTAGAAACTCGGGAATGCCCCCTCCACTCACTAAATCACCGGAGGTTTATTGCCCTAGTTACTTGCCCGTGGGTCATGGGGTGAGGCTCTCTTCTGCAATGGAACCAGTATTTAGTATATGCCTCTACACAACTGCATATACTGTATATGTTCTCCTCCTCCTCCTCAAAACTGACCCAGAAGTAAAGGATTGTATTTATGTTACCTTCTGCGCTCTAGTGTACTGTGCCATGATTAATTCTCTTGTTAATGCAATCCTGATGGCAAACAAGGGATTCTCCTGTCCCAAAAAACCCCCACCCCAACAGACTCTGTACATTGTGGAGGGGTCTTCCAGAAAAACACTTGCAGCTTTTCTATTTGGGGCGATGCTTCCCCAGCCACAAACTAGAACACAAAAGTAACAGAGAGAAGTGCAGCGAGGAGAGAAGATTTATATTAAAACAGACACCGCAATTCCCACTTACATGGGAGTAAATAGAGAGAAAGAAGAGAAAGCGCAGCCTCGTGGTGCAATAAAACCTGTTACTAACACGCAGAGTGATAGAAACACGCTCGCGCGCATCCTGTTCTGGTATTTCTATTATTCTCTGGGTTTAGTAACAGATGTTATTGCATCACGAGGCGTGCAAATGATTGTCTCCTCCTCTTATCTTAGCATCACGTTGGAGTGCCGGGTTTGCATCTCTGACTAAGGCCTGCAATATAGTGGGCGCGCGTGCCTGTGCGAACGCTCGTGCATGTGACGCACACTTTTTGTGTGTACTGCCCGTGCTGCTGTGAGCGACAGGCTTGGAAGGGTACTGTGTGTGTGTCACTGTGTGTGTGTGTCACTGGAGAAGCTGTGTGTGTGTGTGTGTGTGTGTGTGTGTGTGTGTGTGTGTCACTGTGTGTGTGTGTGTGTGTGTGTGTGTGTGTGTGTGTGTGTGTGTGTATATATTCAAAATTAAAAAAAAGATGCTGTGAGAATAAATTATTTATTAATATTGTGCAACTTTGATAAATACACACCACACACACACACACACACACACACACACACACACACTTCAGACACTGCGCGGTAGCGGCGCAAAAACGTACTTTTCCCAGTCTTTCCTCCGATCGGCCGGCCCCACGCTCATTGCAGTGTGCGCGCAGCGCCCCTAGCATACAGTGGCTGGCTAACCACAGCCAATTATAAGTGTGCTGCGCCCACTATATAATGGGCCTAAGAAAGCAGCATCCTCTGGATTGAATTTGACTTTCATGCTATACTGTGAAGATATGTATATCCAAAATTATTGACCAATTGGTTAATTTTCAGGTTCAACGTGAACTTGTAGTACTTGGGTTTGAGCGGCTGCAGCTGTGGCTCTCTCCTTTCGTGTTTTTCACATAAATGTGTTTATATTACATTTAGTGGAGATTACTGACACACATGTAGGTGTTTTGTGCCTCCTGTGTATTTCCCCTCCAATAGGCCCTTGGAGGAATATATCTATATATAGTTTCAAACATTAGATTAGCGTATAGTCAGCTTATACTTTTTTATTAATGTGAATAAATAGAGGCCGACTCCGGTCGTAATCCGGAAGTGGCAGGAGTCCCTTCTACCAGGAGTTAAACAAAGAGCAGTAGGAAAGGGAACTCCAAGGGACCAGTCGTGCAAGCGGGGGAGCCAGAACGGACGTCTCTGCTACCCACACTTCCCTACACGTTTTGTAATTCATCAGGGGTTGCAATACTGAACCTGGCTTTAATCTGTAACCCACAACCCCCCCCACTTTTCTCTTTTCTGTACCCCATAACTCAATAAAAAATTAAATTAAATGTCTTTTACACCAGCTCTGGAAAATTGGCACATTAGGTGGCCCAACTGGTTCTTACCTGCTGTCACTGTTTCTATGAGGTCTGTAATATGGGTTTCATGTGTTGTATTGACACTACAATCTCCGTACCAAAACCCAGGACATCACCAGTTATTAGACATTTGCAATATAGGTAAAATGTCATAACGTTTTTTTAATGTATAACTGATCAGCAAGGTTCTTACATTTGACTTGGACGCAGTCGGAAAAGTCTTTTACAAGCATTGCGTACTTGTTTGCTTATTTTGGGTGATTTTTTGCTAAATATTTGGTTTATTCACAAAAACTGGTGGTTCGCAGTCTCAATCGTTGCAAATGAATATGGTGAAGAATAACCGTGAAGAATAGGATATGTCGTTCAAAAGGAAAACCATTTTTGGGAGTGTTGCCATAGCAATAAGCGGTTACCCATAATTGCAATGCATGTATAGTATGGCTTTACTGGCAGACCACACTAATGGCAATAGAAAGTTTTTGTTTTCATGTCACACTTCCATGAAATCATATAGGACTCTGTAACCTTGAAAAGATAATAGCACTCAAGAACAATTTCCAATTGATTGCAGTGCATGAAATTAAAGGGGTAGTGGAGATCTTAAATGTCTCATGCTCCAGTGGTTCTTTGTGTTCTGGATCTTGCTAAGCGAGAAGTCATTGGAAGACGGGTATGAATAATTCACAACCTCCAGTTTCATGTTTATTTTAGGTAACAAATCACAAGAGCACCTGAGCTGCCAGCTTCACAGTCTTACGGAGAGCAGAAGTCCACGCTCTTCCGTGATTTAGCTGGTGTCGTCTAAGAAGCCACAGATCTCAGTAGTGTGTCAATAACCAACACTACAGAATCCTACTCGGCTCTTTTATAAAAAGCTGTAAAACGTGCGTCTGGAGCGAAGATCAGCAGGACCAGGTGTTGGTCTCGTGGTAAAATGATAATGCCTGACTTTGGATCATAGGTAGGAATTCCTTAATAGGTTTACCCGACACACAGATGTAGCAGGACATCGTGTTCCCGGTACAGGGTCAGGGTGAGAGATTCCACCCATGGAAAGACTGTTTGCCGTGGGAAGCCTACGAAAATTATTTTAATGGCCATTTCAGTATCTGTCTGGCAGATGGCACAGTGAAGATCTTTACCGATGGTCGCATCGTTTATCATTCCCTATATTTTATTTTGAAGCGCGGTGTGTGTTGTTGGTGTTATAAAAAATAAAAAATATATATATTTACAGATGTAGCAAGACCTACTATTTTCGGTACCATGACAAGGCACTGGATTCATCCCAATCTAAGGACGTCCCATGGTTTGGTGGGGTTTATTGAATTTATTGTTTTTTTGGCAGACATAGGTTTCAATCTAAGATCATGAAACTTTTCTTAAGAGAGACGACTATTCTATTACACGTCACAACCAAATTCAAGAGTAGCTGTAGCAGTGCATGGGAACAATATAGGGTTAAACATTGTGTTAATATTGATCATCACGTGTAATACACACACACACACACACACACACACACGTATATAGTAATAATTTTTCAATGTTCCCAGAATGGCCCGTTGTGTAAGACTTTATTAAACTTTATGTACAGGTGGGGAACTTTATATATAAAATGTTCTCCCTTTTAATCCGTAGTTGCACAACACTACCCCACCCCCCTCAGAACACATACCATAAATTATAATAAACACATCAAACCACTATGTGGAAAAATAACATTTTTATTTTAAATAAGACAACACATACAAAAAACACCCCACACACTCACTCACTAACCAACTCCCCCCACACACTACTCCTATCCACCTCCTAATATCTTCACTACTCCCCACCACCATCCCCCACCATGTCTGATCAACAAAAGTGACAACGGGGCTGGGTGTGGGACCTATGTGGACCAACAAGCAAAAACCATTGCGATCAAGCATCCATGGAAAACTGGTTCTGCAACAGGTAAGTACAGTCTTGTACAATTGCCATGATGTTAGCATACTGGGTTTTATAAACTGGAGAAAAAAAGTCTTGACAATAAACAAGAGAAACCGTACTAAAATTCACTTTGTTTAAACTTGTAGATTCAAAGACAAGGTCAATGGAGATCATGAGAAGACCCACCCCTAAAGAACTCTGCTCACTCCATGCCGGACCCAGCTCATCCCACCTTTCACCAACCTCAAGCCCCAGCGCGCCCCACAAAGGGGCCAAGTTCTAGTCTAAGTTTTACTGGTGCCTTGTTCAGGGATAGCATGGCATTTTCAAGTGCTTTTTAGTTGGCCAATTGCGACGACAAGTCTCGCCACAGGCATGCCACTGATCATGCAGAAGTACCTGAGCAGGACCAGGAAATGGACTCCCTGAATTAATAAATGGACCTCGTGTTAGAAAGGATTGACCATACCGCAACGCACATGGATGGTCTATGCACCACATCTGGAGGAGGAAAACTCTACCTCTCCCCCCCCCCATGTGCCTCAAAGCTATCCCCAGATGCCCGAAAGCCAATAAAGACCATTCTGTTAACTTAGCACGGATTTAAATTGTGCCCATGATCCCCCTCCCTCATGCTCATGAGACTGACCTACAGGAAAATGGCATCCCAAAGCAGTTACCTGTGCTTAATATCAAAACCACACCTGTGGTAACACCCATGGAGGCGAAGATGAATCCTTGGTGATGGCGATCCTCTGACATCCCTCTATCCATAATACCAAGGGAAACCTCGGAAATATACAGTATGCTACACACTGCAGGGGATGGCCACATTTGCCCAGTTAATATTTCAATATGTGCCTTTCGAGCTTTATGCCAAGTGGGCCAGAAAAGTGAACCTTGATGTGTCAAGTGGTAAGAAGGCAATACCGAACAATTTGAAGAGTGCTATTTTAGATGCTCTTCTGAAGCAGTATAAATACAGTACTGCCGAATTCAAAACTGTGAAAGACACAATACATGAACTATTAAGGGCTGTTATATACAGCATGCGGCCATGCGTGCCTATGCGAATGCACGTGCCGCATGCTTTTCCTGTGTATAGAGCCGGGAGCTGCAGGTAATGTATATGTGTGTGTATGTGTGTGTATGTGTGAGTATATGTGTGTGCATGGGTTGTGTGAGTGAAAGGAAGTCCTAAATAAGATTTTTTAAAGAAAAAAAAAAGTTTAATAAATATTTATTTTTTAGTTCTGCAATCATTGACACACACACACACACACACACACACACACACACAACACACACACACACACACACAACACACCACCCACACACACACACACACACACACACACACACACACGAGCTCCGGTAGCGGCGCAAAAAGAGGATTCTCACCGTCTTCGCCGCTGTCTGTCGGCTCCCCTCTCCCTGCTGTGCGCGCGCGGCCCTTGTGTAGAAGGGCTGACTCACGTCAGCCAACTAAAATTCCGCGCGCTACGCCGGGCACTATAGAACGTGCCTTAAGGGATCTGAGGACAATGGTCTGGAGTGATTAGTGACTGAAAAGGGAAAAAAATGAAATACTCAAGCAATATCTTTAATTATTTGGGGGTTATGACGAACTAGTCGTTTGGGTGTGTATTTTAATAGAGAATGTTGTTGTTTCATACATTAATATACTGATATCCTTGTTTTCATCCTTGTTTTGCAGGTTCTCCACTTGAACACCTTTGTGTAACAGTGTTGGCGTAACAGCGAGGGAGAGTTTGGGTGTTGGTGTGACAGGGAAGGAGAGTTTGGGTGTTAGTGTGGCAGTGAGGGAGAGTTTGGGTGTTGGTGTGAGGGAGAGTTTGGGTGTTGGTGTGGCAGGGAGGGAGAGTTTGGGTATAGGGGTGGCAGTGAGGGAGAGTTTGGGTATAGGGGTGGCAGTGAGGGAGAGTTTGGGTGTTGGTGTGGCAGTGAGGGAGAGTTTGGGTGTTGGTGTGACAGGGAGGGAGAGTTTGGGTACAAGGGTGGCAGTGAGGGAGAGTTTGGGTGTAGTGGTGGCAGTGACGGAGAGTTTGGGTGTTGGTGTAGCAGCGAGGGAGAGTTTGGGTGTAGTGGTGGCAGCGAGGGAGAGTTTGGGTGTAGTGGTGGCAGTGAGGGAGAGTTTGGGTGTTGGTGTGACAGGGAGGGAGAGTTTGGGTATAGGGGTGGCAGTGAGGGAGAGTTTGGATGTTGGTGTAGCAGCGAGGGAGAGTTTGGGTGTAGTGGTGGCAGTGAGGGAGAGTTTGGGTGTTGGTGTAGCAGCGAGGGAGAGTTTGGGTGTAGTGGTGGCAGTGAGGGAGAGTTTGGGTGTTGGTGTGACAGGGAGGGAGAGTTTGGGTATAGGGGTGGCAGTGAGGGAGAGTTTGGGTGTAGTGGTGGCAGTGGAAGAGTATTAGTTCTGTTTGGACATATTAAGCTTCAGGTTATGGGGGGACATCCAGGAGGAGATTGCAGAGAGACGGTTGGTGAGACGGGTAAAGTTCAGGGCAGGAGCACATTTGAGCATTATCTGTACAGAGGTGATACTGAAAGCCAAAGGATTGTGTTAGTTCACCAAGAGCAGAAGTGAAGAGTGAGAATTGCAGAGGGCCGAGGACGGAGCCCTGTGGGGCGGAGCCCTGTGGGGCGGAGCCCTGCGGGACGGAGCCCTGCGGGACGGAGCCCTGTGGGGTGGAATCCTGTGGGGCGGAGCCCTGTGGGACGGAGCCCTGTGGGACGCCAACAGAAACAGGAAGTGAAGAGGAAGAGATTTTCAGCTGCCCTGAAATTACCCGGCGCCGGTCCAAGCCCCCCCTGCTGCTGGGTTCGGGTAATTTCTGGGTAGCTGAAAAAGCGCCGGGTACCGGGTAATTGGTACATCACTAGTACGTAAGGAGGAGGCGAGTAAAAAAACACACTGCTCATTACACGTACACTGCACACCCCCCACAGAATTCCAATTCCACGAACCTGCTACTGCTACAAATGCGGCACAGATTAAAGATTTAGCATTATTACGCAACAACAAACCACGTGCAAAAAACAAAAAAAAAGTTGTGATAATAGCGCTAATGCTCTAAATAATCATTAGTGTTACGAATATGCTGTGATAGGTAACAAAAAACAAAAAACTTGTACATATAAGCCAGGCTGCCTGGAAAGAACGATCGTACAAGTCAGACCAAATGACATACAACAAATAAAATCCAGCGCCAGAAAGAAATATCACGTTATGAAATCTGACCGTTCATGAATGTCCAGTCTGGATAATCCGGAAATCTTCAGATGAACCGCAGGAACAGTCTCACAACACATGACAATTCCAAGACGTGAGATTTGTTTCTGGCGCCGGATATTATTTGTTATATGCAACAACAAACCTAAACCAAATGTTTAGCCTAAAGTAGTGAGTGAATAGGAATGAGAAGGCTATCAGATTGGTTTCGTCAGGGGATATTAATAACATATATAGTTATTAGTTTCTGAACTTGAGTGACTACACATTGCAGTGTTTACACCCCAATGATGGACATATTACTTATAGTTGCAGACCAAGCAATATCCTAGATGTGTGTTTTTTAATTAATCAGTTCGGTACTAATGATAAAATACTTGTAGCAGTAAAAAAAAAAAAAAAAACACAACAACTCTGAATGACATTTTTAATGTATTATAATGTAACAAGCATTTTTTGGTTTCTATAGCAACCATTTACCAAGTCACAGACACAGCAGGATACTCCTCTGCAGTCATTTAGTGAACCCCCGAGCCAAATCTTCATTGATTGATAACCGGAGAATTAATCAATCGGCAACTTAGCTAATTACTTATTGTGTGGATTGTATTGATGCGCATATTAAAAGAAAGAAAAAAATTAAATAAAAAAACGGCAGCTTGGACGGTTGTTTTAAATCTAAGTTGGCATCTGGATTAAGAGCCCTCTCTATCCAAGTCCCAAGGATATTTTTATTTTTCCCACCAGTAACTATGACGATCTATTATTGATTCTGGTTTAGAAATGCAGCACACCGCTTTGGGTCCCACAGGTAGCTAGAAGCACCATTCCACGTGCTCACGTTACCCCCATTCCATGCGCAGGGCTGAGCGACATATGATATACCCAGCTGCTATTGTCCAAGTCTGACACCCTTCCAGGAGTCAGAATAATACATTACTAATGGTGTCGGCTCCTTGTGAAACGGCGCAATCCGGTTCTGGGAGGAAGAGAATAGGTTTGACGGTCTGCTGACTAGATCCGGTGGAAACAATTAAATGCATCCCAAAAACCGGAGCAAAAACGGTCAGAACAAAAACAATCATTCCTTCCTATGTTGGATGTTTTTCTGACACAATGTAAAGATCCAGTTTTGCCGCAGGGACACTGACCAACTCCTTCGTCCGTACACTCAAAGGGAACGTTTAAGTATTATTATTTTTGTATTGTAAATCCCTTGCGTTAATCGCTTTTCAAATGTGGACAAAAACGTCACCCTCCAGCTGGTACCACATTAAATATCGGGGTACCGGATCTCCTTCCTATATTGCTGGTGTGCTTTGTTCTCCAGCGGTCCCGAGAAAGGAATGATGCCATATATCCGTCAGGACCCCGCGTCCGGTTCCTGCACTCCCTCACTCACCTGCGCCTCCTTGCCCGGTCAGACCGCGCCGCCGCCTCCTCCGCTCCTCCGGCAGCCTCCTTCCCGGCAGCGCGTCATCCCCGCCTCCCAGGGGCACGCGGCGGCTCCCTTCCGCACACACGCCTCAGCGCGCCGTACTCCCGGCGCGCATGCACATCTCTTAAAGAGACAAGCACCAGTAGGAATGCCTGGACTAATCTCAAGGGGGCAATACCTGAGGTTCATCCTGCCTCAGCCTATCACAGTCTACTTACGTCAAACACTCCTCCCTGTTCATCCTGATTGGTTCCCTTCTGTATATATGTTGCTATATATGCTGAGCATAGACCTTCTATGCACCGTGCTCACTTGCAGCCCGAGTACCTGTTCTCGTTATCTCGCTTACCTGTTGTACCTGACCTGTCTCTTCTTGTCCCCCTGAACCTTGGCTTGGCTAAACGGACTTCTACGCTCTCCGATCCTCGACTACGGCTTACGGATACCGACTACTCTACGCTCTCCTATCCTCGACTACGGCTTGCGGAAACCGACTACTCAACGCTCTCTAATCCCGGACCATAGGCAAGTACCCGTACCCTCTCCACTCTCCTATCCTGACCCTGCTATGTTCACGACTCTGCAATCCGGACCCACCCCCGTGGCTTAGGGCGGTGGCTATGTATATTCCCCACCTCGGCCCCGCGGTTCAGTCCAGGTTGCAGTGAGCAACCGAGACAACACCACTTCTAAGGAGTCCGCAAAAAGGACACGTCTATAAAGCAGCTGCCAGACCATTCACAGAAGGACGCCATCATTAATGTGATACACAAACATTATGTGAATGTAGCCAGGGTGAGAGGTTTGTTTATTTTATTCCCAAGTTACAGAAAAAAATACTAACATGAGGAGGATCCCAAAAAGATATGTAAAGAAAAACACCTTAAAAGGACCAATCCGCCCCAACTCAGCTGTTGTTTTCCCCTGGATTAGAATAGGGGGTTCGCCGGAGGGGAACTGCATTATTTTCAGCTTTGTGAATTTACCTGCATAACTTCCATATAAAATCACCATTTACAATGAGGAGGCCCCAACCAAATGATGTTGCAGCTTCCTACTGGCCTGAGATTTGGCAGCCATTTTGTTTCCCCCGGAGGGAGATTTAAACCCAGTAACTGCACCGTAAGTATCTGAGGAACCTGGGGCTTCTCAAAGCTGAAATTAGTGGTGTTTGGATCGGGGGGGGGGGGAGGAGCCCCCAGGATGTCAGCCTGAAAAAATGATGGGGACTTAAAAAAAATAATCCAAAAAACACAGGATGGGGAACTGCTCCTTTAAGGAAGATTGTATTGTATACCAAGGGGATGTGTTCCAAGATGATGCGACTTGCTTCATAACCCAGAGCAAACTTTTTAATTTGCATCAGTTTGTGCCAGCAGCAAATATGTGAAACTTATTTAAGCCTCCTACATCTAACACGGATCTCGAGCGCAGAGATACTGTATGTGTGTGTATGTGTGTATGTGTGTGTGTGTGTGCGTGTATGTATGTGTACGTGTGTGCGTGTGAGCGTGCGTGCATGCATATATTTATATCTTTATTTATAGAGGTTATAGAGGTTATTGAGGTTACAATGATACCACAGTCCTGCACATTTAATGGACGTATAAAACAGCACCTTTTGTTAATGCAATCACGGATACAGCTTCTAATATTACACCAAACCCCTGAGCGTACCCCAAAGAAACCTCTTCGGGCAGCAACCCTGGGGCCGCGTATCTCCATACACCTTCCTGCTATTCCCATGTCAGAGATAGTTAGCAGTATGTTGGTGTTACATTTGCACTGAACAATAGTGTGTATTAGCATTATCTACAGCAGCGGTGCGCAAAATTGTCGGGGGAGGGGGGGACGAGACTTTTTTGGGGGGGCACGGCTCACTTACCCAGCTTCCGTGTCCACTCATCTCCATGACATGGCGTCATTTGATGCCCGTTGCCATGGAGATGCGGCGTCAAATTAAGCTGTGGGTCACGTGACGTGTCGTCACCCGGAAGCGTAATTTGACGCCGCAGGGGGAGCGCAACACAGGGAGACGCAGCGCAGGAAGTGTGCACACCCCATATCTACAGAACGTCCTCATCTCCCGCACAGCGCACGCGCAGACTTCCCAACCAACTCGGATACAACCCACATTTGACCTCTTAGCAGCATCTAATTTCTAAGCTGCGCACTCCTCGTCAGCAGCCTTTGTTGCAATAGACACCACAGAAAATAATTGTGCGCAGTCCACTTTAACCCGTGGGCAGGGTGTGCGGAGCGGGACAATGCTTTTTGGGAAGGGATATGCGTGCGAGTGAGAAGTGCGAGGGAGAGAAGTGCGAGTGAGAAGTGCCTGTGTTACTGGGAGCCCTACGCACGGCCGGGGGCTGCAGCTGCAGAACCCCCGGGGTTGTGCCCCAGTGTAACACTGCATATTCTACACAAGACACCATTTGTACTTACATTTAATGTTTAAACGGGTACTTATTTTTATTAGAAGTATATTATTGTTTGCTATTAAGACTAAGCAGAACTAAATCACGTACAAGCACATTCACACGTCTGTCAGGTCTGCAACCCTGCCGTTCCCCATTATCTCAGCATACAGTGCTTCCTCTGCAGACAGGGATTCTGGGTAATAACACCCAAACGAGACCTAACAGCGCGTCACTTTTTTCTCCGTGTCCCTTTTAACATGAACCCCGCTAACATCCTTACAGACATTCCCCCCCCCCCCCCCCCGAGTTTTCTGAAAGAATATATTTGATGTATCACCTGTGCACCTGGTATCTGTGAGAGAAGCCCCTCGCAGAGCAAGGACATTTAAAGGTTAAATCCTAACCTGCATTATTTCATTCTGCATGGAGGCCCCGTTACAGATGCACAGCAATAGGGCACATTTAATAGGAGGTGTTGTGGAGGAGGTTACACGATATTGCAGGCTGTGTGGTGTGGGAGCCTGCACCCCAAGTCCATAATGTATCTTCCACATGGCGTCTTACCAACCACTACTCCTTTGGTGATAGGGAAGGGGGGGGGGGGGGGGGTGGGTCTTTTTTTCCTCTTAGGAAAAAGGGGGGGGGGGGGGGGGGGGAATGGGGGGGAGAGGGAGTAGGGGGTATGATGCCTTATAAAAGGTATACCACCTCCCACCTCTGCCTGCTTTGTTACTGCTCCTCTGGGTATTTGCATTACAGCCCGTCTCTGCCCACACACACTTCATTTAAAGCGGTTATCCTGCAGCAGCAGCAGCAGCTGTAACAAAGCATGGAAGGCTGACGTGCAGGAAGGCTGGAGTGGGAGTGGGAGGTGGAAGCCCCACTGTGACCAACTGTGATCTGTAAGAGTGTCAAAGCCCGTAGCAAGTGCAAAGACCGCACGTGTTACATGTGAGCAGTGCAATCTGAAGCCCACACTATACAAACTCCTCCATGCTGGGGGGGCCTCCAAAATACCACTGTTGAAAGCAGCAAAACCCCCGCTATACATCTTGTTTTTCTCCGAAGCGGAAGCCCCATTCATTTCAGCTCAGGGACCCCCTGCTGCCAGAGATGCTTCCCTCCGTAGGGGGTGCCATGGGCAGCCAGGGGAACCTGTGTGCCTAAGGAAAAGGCGGCATTTAAATGTCCCGCTTCAGCGTGGGCCAATAGGGAACCGTGACTTTCATCCCTTGCGGCTTCCCTATTGGCCCCGGCAACCCAGACATTTAAACGCCGCAGAGATACCGGCAGCCCCTGCGGAGGTAAAGATCTCAGGAAGCAGAGGCCCAAAGGCATTGCAAACCAACAATCTGCCGGCCCCACATTCTGGTAGTGAAGGAGTTAAAGGAAGTGGGGTTTTTTTTTTAAGCTTATTGATCTTTTTCATTGGATGTTTCCCCAGCAAATAACCGAGTAACACAAGGGCATGCCAGCCTTGGTTAGAAGTGCGCACGAACCCAGCCCTGCGCATAACTAATCTGAAGTAATGTGGGGATATCCGCCCCTTGGCTACAACACTATGCAGCGTGATGGCGTTACTCCCGCTGTACGTGGGACTGACGGCGTGGCTGCCATTGTAGTAAAGATGGCTTGAATGTCAGGCCTCATTTGATGAGTATTTCGGAGACAAGATCCGTACCACGCTCTATCCATAACACACCGTGTGGGAAAGGACTTCTGGGACCCGTACAGCTGACCTAGAATGCACCATCGGCCCTTAGAATATACGGCAGGAGCCTTGCAGGTGCGTACTTACTAAGCTGTTCGCGATCAGCGCTCCCCGCGTGGGCTACACAGAAGGGGGTGCGGGGGGAGGCGACGACGCTCGCCTTCCCTATCTCTTCTGGTCCAGGCTGCCGTAACCCAGAAGCCATCGCGTGATCGCTCAGAAGAGCAGTCAAGTGATCTGTCAAGAGGGTCCGTGGCAAAACCTCTGGTACTAAAGGGGTTAATGGACCAGAAGGTATCTTCCGGCACTACTTGGTAAATATGGACCAATAGGTCTTATAGAGCCAAGACCCCGTAGCACATATTTACAGAGCCGTCCTCTGAAACAAAACACTGACGGCAATGGGCAGTGAGACGTCTTCCAGCGCGGACCCCAACACAAGAAAAGGGTCAGAAGAAGCGGAACCCACCAGCCAAAAATCTCATTAAACAAACTTTTATTTAAACTACATAAAAAGGTCTGACATCCACAAACAAGAGATCTCCTCCTCCTTATTTATGTAGTTTAAATAAGTTTTTTTATGACATTTTTGGTTGGTTGAGTTCCGCTTTTTCACGGAGTTGCTGTTCTTCTGATCCTTTCTTTGTATTGGAGTCTGTGTGGATCGGAGGGGCGCTGCGGAGGGGCGCTGCGGAGGGGCGCTGCGGAGGGGCGCTGCGGAGGGGCGCTGCGGAGGGGCGCTGCGGAGGGGAGAGGGGCGCTGCGGAGGGGCGCTGCGGAGGGACGCTTGTTCCCGCCGTGGCGCGCGCAGGCAGCTACTGGGGCCGGCGCCATAGAGAAGCGGATCTTGTTACACACCACCCCCAACCCCCCCCCCCCCGTGGCGCGCGTGGCAGTGGCCTCCGGGGACTCAGCCTAAGAACTGAAATCTTACTTGCAAGAGTACATTTACAAGACATGAAAATCTGTTAAAAACAACATCTAATGAAATCAACTGTATCCTTTAAATCGCAATGACCTCATAACGGGGCGGTGAATAATGTCCCATCCAATTCTCTGGCCGCGCATTAATCACCAGCCACTGTCCGAGTCGGACAGGATAATTACTTCATGCAAAGGCAGTTCGGATCCGTAACCCATATAAACCATTAACTGCATGGTCACTTCCCACGCCACGTCTCACACTAACCCACGTCACTTAACAGTAGGCCATATTTATTAAGCATAGTTGAGCAATAACACCCCTTACAGCCCAACTCCAGTCCTCAAGCCATACCCCCTCCCCCAAACAGGCCAGGTTTTAAGGATGTGTATAAAAGAAAATAACACCCGTCGGGCGCTCAAAGAGAACGCGCGGGTATTAGAGTCCCAGTTAATGGTGGCGAAACGAATATATACATCAACCATTATAAAACAAATATGATAATAAATAGAATATAAGTAAAGTAATGCAGTATAAAGAAAACTAACGGGCAGCAGTAGGAAAAACACACATTGGTAATTTTAATGGATAAAATACTGATTATAATACACTCTCACAGTGCATAAGAGCCATAAACATGCAGGAACCCCACTATCACCGGCTCCTCAGGCCCACGCCTCGCCTCCAGGGGAAGGGGAAGAGAGACGGGGAAGGGGAAGAGAGACGGGGAAGGGGAAGAGAGACGGGGAAGGGGAAGAGAGAGTGTTACAAACCTCAGAACATTTATGCTTAAGAGCTTGGGGCAATGGGGCGGCCAACTCCAGTCCTCAAGGGCCACCAACAGACCAGGTTTTAACGATATCACGGCTTCAGCACGGGTGGCTCAATCAGTGTCTTGATCAACGCCAGCCACCTATGCTGAAGCATGGATAGCCTTACAACTTGACCTGTTTGTGGCCCTTGAGGACTGGAGTTGGCCACCCCTGTTTTATGGAAACCGGGTGACAGTAAAACTTAGGACCTCTCCACTGAGACTAGGGTAAGGTGTGTGCAAGACCGTGATGGCTTAGCAAAGCTGTTCTCCCCCTTTACACGGGCAATTCCCGACAACATTTTGTACAGAATCGGTTTGCCTTCCAAAGACTAACTGTGCTTAAAGCTGGTATCCAGCGGCTTTGGTTTATTTGGAAAGTTTGTGCAATTTCTTTTTCGTCAGGTCCTCAGAGTGGGGCGGTGTTCGGCACGCTCGTGTCTTCTTCACTATTCTCTCATCACGTTCTCGTCAGAAGCTCTGCCCGCACGAGCTCTTGCAGAACACGCGGTGACGTCAGACAAAGGAAAACCCCACCCCTCCCAAGTCTCATTGTGTTTAAACACGGACTAAAATAAAATATTATTAAAATACGGGTGTTGGATTTTGGTAAAATATTAATGGTATCAATGACCCAGATTTAACCCCTTCAACATCTCATTACTATTAGAACACTGATCCTAGGAGGGCATCTAACCAACGTCTAGAACCATTATGAAAGTATCTCTGTCATGGAGGATAACCGAAGAAGATGACCCATGCGTACTCTTATTTCAACCAACAAAGTTATTTAGCACAAACGCTCACCAGCCCTGAAAATGTAGCTGTCCGTTGGTGCTCAGATCCGCAAACAGGTTACCGCTGGGTGCAGGAAAAATCTCAAAGAAATATGTCGGACCGGCACTCGTAAGAGTATTATACTCTGTGAAAATCATTATACAGGCAGTCCTCGTTTTACAACGCTTCGCTTTACAACGAATGGCTTATCCAACGCTGTGCAATGCATACCTATGTTCATTTTTACAACGCCAAAACGGCTTATCCAACGCTCTTACGACGCTTTGCAACGTTGTGTATGTGTATGTGTATATATATATATATATATATATATATATATATATATATTGTATGTGTATATATATATATATATATATATATATATATATATATATCAAACAACAGGGAGATAAGCTGCGCCTCTAAGGAACATGTACAATAAAAATATATGTGCTATAACGATATGATGTAAATGTCTAAATTACATAAGCAATACATATATACACATATAGTAATACTATATAATTTATGTGTGTGCTGCGTATCTTATTGCCTGCATAAAATATTTGGTGTATTTTAGTGTTAAAAATGCCTCCAGGAACAGAACCTTTCATTTAAACAGTGTTCCTATGGGAAAATGCGTTTCGCTATCCAACGCCATTTTGAGTAACACATTGTGTCGGATAACCGAGGACTGCCTGTACAAAACACATTATCCCTACTGAAAACTGGCCTGCGTTTTTCATTACACTATTCTTACAAAACGACATTGTTTGGGATCATGGTTTTAACATGTGCTGCTGTTTTTTGTACGACTTGGATTTAAGAGAACATTTGGACTTCGTTGCCGAACGTTTTTTCGGAGCGCCGGTCCACCATATTTCTTTTACGCTGGTTTGGATCAGGCACATTAATGCTTACACGGCCGCGGTACAAATCTGTGATGCCCGAGTGTCCGGCCGGCTTGGTGCCGGATGTGTGCATTGCTCATTCCTTTTTCAATCCCTGGTTGCTTTGATCTTTGACTGAAAGTTACACCTTAAACAAGCACGAAAGAAACTCGCGGCGCCATTCTATCACACACTTGATGATGTGCCTTGAACCCGATCATTACCTGCCCCATCTCTACAACATCACTGCCGGCTACAGAGTCGCAGCTCACTTTGCAAGAGACATTATTATTTCCCGGTATCACTGCAAACCTGCGTGTTACTTTGAAAGTGGGTCAGCTTTGCTCACCCTGCTGATCTGCTGAACATCTCGACTGAAGCCAAGGGGAGAAGTCATACAAACCAATTCACTCCGCTCTCAGCAAGGAGGGTTCTTGGATCTTTAAAAAAGGGAGAAATCAATATTGCCATGGAAACAAACCTACAGGTCCACATAGCGCTCTGCAGCCGGGCGATCGCAGGGAGGAAAGCTTCAAAGTGCACGGAGATATCAATCCACGGCAGCTTTTAATCAGATCAGGCATGAATAAATAATGTATGCATAGCTGTATTTATATAGCGCCCAGGGTTTAATCGGCGCTTTATAAGAGAGACAATAGAGTACAGGGAATTATAATACAAGAAGTGCACCAAAGTCAGACAATAGGAAAGGAAATCCCTGCCCCGGAGAGCTTACAATCTAAGTGGGATGTTGGGATAGTTACAGAGACAGCAGGTGAGGGGGTAAGTGCAGTGGGTGGCAGTGCTTGGTCACAGTGATTTGTAGGAGTGACTGAGTGTGGGACCATAACCATGAATCCAGGCTATTGAAATGCTTCACTTAAGAGGCAATATTAGTCTTGGAGGGCCACACAGTAGATGAAATTGCAATGGTAGTATGAAGAAATATAACCACCAAATAAAGCACTAGTCACACTCCGCGAGACACAGGAATGCGTTGTTCGAATAACTCTGTTCTGAAATTGTATTGTATGTCTTTATTTATATAGCGCCATTAATGTACATAGCGCTTCACAGTAGTAATACACGTGGTAATCAAATAAATAACAGATAATATAAATAACAGATCAAGGGAATAAGTGCTTCAGACATAAAAGTAACATTAAGGAAGAGGAGCCCCTGCTCCGAGGAGCTTACAGTCTAATT
>WSYH01002445.1:61279-86732 GCA_036426205.1 Ascaphus truei
TGCTCCTGGAAACAGGGTTTAACCCACGGCACAATTATAGTAGAAACTTCGTGTTCACACTCTCCTGCCATCGCCAGGAAATAGGAAATAGTTGCTAAAGGACACGGCCCTTGTACACGCATTTACCTAGCACTATATACGCGCGCTCTTCTATGTACTCCCCAATATACCAGCCACATGGTAACCAAGCTCTGATCGGTGTCCAGTGTTGCGCTTGTGTATATACGTACACGCACATTCCTATTTTATTTTCTGTATTTTGCAGATATCTCCATACAGTGCCATTTGCACAGGATGAAGCTATATACGTGTAAATGAGAGGTACGTACTATTTCCTGGCAAAACAAATAAATGTAAAGGAGAAAAACATGCAATATCCTACATGTGGTTGCTTTTTAAATAAATCAGTTCGGTAGTAGATTTGTTTTATTCAACCATTTTTAATGAGTTCTAATATTACTGAGCATCCTTTGATTTCTGTAGCAGGTTTATTAGCCCACCTCCAGCAGTGCAAGATCTGTGCAACACTTTCCGTTGCCAAATTCCAACAGTTTGAGCTGCAAACTGGAACAATAGATAATGTTACATTAGTAATATCTGGATACATTATAGCTGTGAGTTTCACGGACTGTAGGAATGCTTGAAACTGAAAAAGCCGCCATTGAGGGAATATATTTTTTTATTTTTTTAAAGCGCCACGCAGACTGTCTATTGTAGCAAAAAAATAATCGTTTGCCGCACAGCTCTGCGTTTGGCGCCACAGCTCGTTGCTGGTTTGTGCCGCACAGCTCTGCGTGTGCGCACAGCTCTGCGTTGGCGACTCCCACAGCGTCTGCGGTTGGCCCGACGTTGCGCGTTGGGACGCAGCAGTGCGTTTTGCTGCACAGCTCTGCGTTTGGCGCACAGCTCTGTGTTTTGCTGCACAGTCTGCGTTTGCGCACAGCTCTGGTTTTGCTGCAAGCTATGCGTTGGCCGCAAAGTCTGCGTTTGCTGCACAGCTTGCGTTTTTGCCGCACATCGCGTTTGGCCGACAGCTCTGGTTTCGCCCGCACTGCAGCAGCATACTGTATGCAATAGGTTTTATCCACTGATGCAGAACGTGAGACTGCGCACTTCGATACGGTACGGGTATACGGCCAGAGACATTCGTGTATGTGCATTGTGTAACCTCCTACAGATATGTTGCAGAGTCTCAAGCTGGGGCAAACAGGGCAGAAATATTTCATCTGCCTCTGAAAGCAAGGGGGGCACATGCCAGGGCCACCATCAGCTCAGGTTAAAGATATCCCCGTTCATCACAGGTGGCTCGGACCTGTACTGAAGAGGGATATCTTAAAACCTGACCTGTTGTGTGGCCATTGCCCACCCCATGCCTAAAAGCGTGGATCAAATGCCCCTGGTTTTGTGCCCAAATTCGATATAGATGTGATATTTTGCCTGTGTGGAGGTGAGGTGCGCCATTTTGCTTTATTTCATGAGCTGAAAGGCAGTATGTAGCACTGATGGCCAGGCAGAGTCTGGGGGCATCCATCACGGGTCACAAACTGGAGCATGGTTTCCGATACGATGCAATGTGCATCATTTCCGATGAGTGACCTATTCAATGACCTTATTACGGGACAGACAGATATTACATGTATAGGAGCCACAGTTGGTAAAAAAGGGGGGGGGGGGGGGTGTGATGGTGGTCACAGCACTAACCACTCCTTTCCCCCTCCACACTTTGTGGTCCAGCTCTTGTCAGACGCACAGGACAGAAACTCCTGCCTTCCCCCCCAAGTTGCGGGCACTGCAGAAAGGGGCTTAGTAGACTTGACCCGTCGGTCACCGCTGCAGCGCCCGGGCAGTGCAAGGCCTATCCTTCTTCCCACTAACAGCAGGGGAGGTCGCGCAGTTGCAGCGATGACGACAGTGACTGCTGGGACAGGGTGGACATTTTGAGGCGACCCTGTATTTTTCCATCCCTGGCCTTATTGTAAAAGCGGGACAACGCCGATCCGGTTGCAAACGTCCAGAAAGCCACTTTTTGCGCGGATATGGCTTCAGTCAGTTTGCAGAAGAAAGGTTCATGCATTGATGCGCTTTGCTCCATTGTTTGTTGCCCACTTTGAATGTACCTGGGCCTGCGCGTTTTCGGGAGTGATTACGGAAATGGGAGGGGCCAGGGGTCACAGCAGATATA
This sequence comes from Ascaphus truei, assembly GCA_036426205.1. NCBI lineage: Eukaryota > Metazoa > Chordata > Amphibia > Anura > Ascaphidae > Ascaphus > Ascaphus truei. The sequence continues at coordinate 63,462 of WSYH01002445.1, forward strand.
ACCAAGTGTTCTGGGCACAGATTAACGCCGATGAATATTTTACTGTTGTTTGGTGCAAATTGCACAATTGTAATACATAGTCCCCATAGGGTCCTATTGAACCTAGATGCTATTTTCTGCCCTCCCATCCCCCTCCCACCCACCCTTTTTTGATCATGCATAGCCGAAGTCACGTGGGCCAATAGGAAGCCGTAATGTAATCTGTCAACGGTTCCCATTGGCGGCGTGACGGGGGATTTAAACCTGCTGAAAGAATCAGAGGCTCCTTCTCTAAGAATCTTCGGAAGTAGGGGGGCTCCAGAGCCGACATTAACGCCGGTCGCTCGGCAGAACCCGACCCCCCACCACTTCCTGTCATGGGGGAAAAAAAGAGAAGTGGGGGGAAAAGGGGAGAGCCGGGGTGAACGGGGGGAGAGCCTGGTGAACGGTGCTATAAATCATGTCACACATTGAGAAAATATAACTCTCTTAGGATTAAAATCTCATTGAGGAGAATGAGAGAAGAGAAATGAGAATTTAATCCTAATAGAGGTATATAGTATTTTATCTGGTAGTGTTAGGACTTGAACGCGGTGTCTGCTGTCGTGGCTCGCAAGTTACAAGCGGTCAAAGGGGTTAAACTAAATGACCCTTTTTCAAGAGATATATAAGTTTTCACTGTGTATTTTTGTCATGTTGGATTGTAGCATTGGGCTTCTCTGTCGTCGCTGTGTAGAACATTTGCCACGCTCAATGGCACTCTATTTTGTCACTTATAATTTTTGTGGGGGGGTCGGGGTTCCCAAAAAAGCCTTGCTGGGGTTTTGTGTTCTGTTACACACACACATACGATACTGGTTGAGACGAAATCAGAGGCAGAACTCCCAAAGGTGAGCCAAAAAAAAAATGGTGGGTAACAAGACACCATACCATACGTTTCGGTGCGCAGCGGGACCTTTCTGCCAAAAAAAAGATCAATGTGAGCACATGTCTTAGGGAGGTCTGCAACAATGCCTTTCACCATTGTCCCAGCATACAGTGTTTCCACTGCAGCAAGGGATTCTGGGAAATTACATGCAAATGAGCACACCATGTGTCACCTTTGCCTGAAAAAACCATTGTTACATGGAGCCGATATAAGCTAATGCTCGTGTTAACACAGCTTGAAAGCACAGCATGGGAATCAATGCAAAGCCAGAGAAACCACCACAGACATGTTCCACCTTAATGGGGACAGTGTTAGGTCGGTTGTACTGCTGGCTTTTCAAATTCCATGATGTCATATCGTTATGACAATGCCTATAATGGTGTATGTACTACAATCATTCATTTAGGGGTGTATACCCCCATATAAATATCCCAACTAGCCCTACATAGGGGGGAAAGTATAGATAGGGGTCACTTTCTATCAATAGAAGGAACCACCTTCTCCGGATATTATCCTGATATACGTCCAACCTCTATCTACGGGGAAGCTTTTTACATCATTTTAATTCATTTAAGTACTTATTTTTTGGGATTTGGTTATCCCATCATCTGATACCTCTGGGGTGTAACTTGTTTTGGCATGCATTCCCCTTGGCCTAGGGATTGGTATCCTCGGAATTATTTAAGGATGGATAGACAGATAGGACATTAAATTGGAACCTCCGTGTTCGGACCAGCCGAATACATATTTGGTATCAAAAGAGACTATTTAAAGCTGTATTTCAAAATCTACTGTTCGTTCAACTAAAAACCCTTGGCGCAAAGTGGTTGAAAGGTTTGCTGTAGGACTAACAATTTGCCCTTCAGGGGTGAAGGATTGGCCAGTCAATTCTCACTGAAGGGCTTAAGATGCTTCTAATGTTAACCAGAAATTATCCAAGCCAGAAAAAACTGGCTTAGAAGTCAGACAGGACTGAAGCAGGAGCATCATTAAAACAGGGGGGCTGGTGGTACCTTAATCAGGGGTACTCACTCCAGTCTCAGCCCCCCCCCTCCCCAATGCGTCAGGTCTTTCGGGATATCCCAGCTTCAGCACAGGGCCAATCAGAGCCTCTGATTGAGCACACCTGTGCTGAAGCAGGGATATCTTAAAACCTGACCTGTGATGGGGGGGCTTGAGGACTGGAGTTGAGTAACCCTGATTTAAGGTACCACCAGCCTCTGAAGACAGAACAAGTAGGGCATCTCTAATTAAAGAACCACGCGTTACTTTTTACGACAACCACATTTACAACAGTTTAAAACATGTCATTCAAGATGCATCTTATCTTCCTTACTCATAATTAAAAAACTCATGAAAAGGCAGGCAAGCAGCAGCCGCACGGCAGCAATAGACAGCAGTTATGAAGTATATTATTGCATTAGTCACGTCATGCTCCAGCGCGTTTCACTCACATACACTCACAAGCTCAGAGCTCAAGCACATCTATTTTTAACATCTAAATTACAGTGGTGAAATGAGGTGTTTAAAATTAGAAAATTGAAATAGATAGCACGTTCAAGACCAACATACTACTGGGGTGCATTCTCACGGCAAAATGGTTCATATAAAACCCGGGAAGGAAGGGAAATAGCAGGGCGCGTCATTGGGTGCGGTTTTCTGAGAGAAACACCAAGACATTAGGTAGTGCTTAGTTGGGCTTTTAGATGAAGTACTGTGTCCCTTTCCATAGATTGAATCTGGCACTGGACTCTGGGTTTGATCAGATTATTACAGGAAAGGGAGTCACTAGGGATCAGTTTCATTAAAGAAGAGGATGGTATGATGAGAAATGCTGGAGAGCAGAGGAGAGAAGGCCCGGGAACCCCGGGGAAGAGTAACAGAGGGAGGGGTTTAACAGCGGAACTCCTCCTGGACCAAAGTGAGTCCTTCAGTTACCTGTTTAAGGCGTCTCACCTGTTGTAATGATAGATTTGGGGAAGAAATACGATGATACTTACAGGTGTTGTCACTTTGAATTTCTTTTTTTAAAAGTCAGATGTTGGGTGGAGGGGTGGTGTGATTTCCTTTGGCTAATCTCTTTGCAGGATGTTCTTCTGTGTCCAACAAGCTTATACAGCCAGATTCCCCCCTCCTATCTTTTACTGGTTCTTTGAAAGGAAAGGGCTGGGACAAGCGTCAAGAAAACATCCTCGAATCTGTGCCGCCCAAAGGACATTCAGTGGCGACTATGTGGGGGGCACCCAAGCTCCGCTCATTACATGAAACACATAATCAGTATAAAACGGGTTTAGAAATGCAACTCATCCTTAAAGAAAAAACATTTGACGCCTGTTCTTCTGACCTCTAAAAAAAAAGACAACACAAATGGTCAGCCAAAGCCGTTCCTCCAATCCAATATTATCTCCAATGTATCTTCTCTGTTTTCACCACAATTTTAAACTTATTAATAGTGCTTTGCAGCGCTTTAGGTACAGGGAACAGTGTCCGTATCTGATATTTTTACTGGAGGCGGGAGGGAAACTCTTTCCCACGCCCATCGCAGCTGAAACCGGCGTATATATATTTGCAAAAAAACAAGCTAATTTTAAAATAGAAAATTGCATTCTCCTGATGAAAGTTTTTATTTGGGAGTGAAAAAGCAAACATCTAACTCAACAATTATGCAGTTCTTCTCGCTTCAAGCCCGTTCCAAATGCTTACCAACACATTCTCCAGCCTTCACAACACTGACCGCCGACATAACAACCCCATTAGGCATCATCAACTCATTAGCCCAGATTCTCGCCCAGAACTCCATTAAACTGCTAGCATGGGCAACGGTTCCGGAACCCCAAGCACTATATAATCCGGATTCTAGAAAATAGAGACCTTTTTATCTGTTTATGTCCTCGCAAGCACCATCAAGCCACCATGCTGCCAGCTACCAGCATCCCAGCAAGCTCCCCTCATGTCAAAATTCATCCATCAAGCTACTCTATTGGGCAATTATCAAATCCGTGATGACTGTTGAATTACGTATTCCCATAGAGGGAGATTATTCAAATAAAACTTACCCACATAATGAGCTATACGCCTCCTAAACTAAGCTATTGCGACAGCTTAATAATATCAGATGACCAATCATCCGACATATAATGGCTCCCCCCTTCCCAACCAAAATGGGATTCTGGATTCTACAGTTTGGCCAATCACCTCTATACCCGAAAGACAGCAAGACAAGGCCTCTTGCATCAGTTACCCAACACCAGATGGCGGTGCCCATTTAATACGTTACCATCCTGCAAAATTCAATTTGGTCACCAGCACACGCACTTGACTTTACCGCGATCGGAGCCTGGACGCCATGTCTTTGTATCGCGGTTGGAAACCATCTTCCCTTAGATACAATTCTTGGAACACACTTTTCAGGCCTTGCCCAAGGTGGTGCGTCGAACACTCCCCCAATCGCTTATAAGACCCATCCTGCCCCCGTCCTAAGCCCGTTTGACGTCAGTGATCAACACCCTCTCTCCTCCATTTGATTCTTAAGCTGGCTGGGTTAGGGCCCTATTCAAGGCCCTAACCAGTTGATCGCCACCGTGGCCAAACCAAATTCCATTATAAACGGGCAGCCTTTCTATTCATAGGGGCACACAAAGCTCTCACACTCAATTAAAGAATCATTGTAAATGCATAATAAACGAGTTGTAACACAATGGCGGTTGTGTGTTTTGCGCATTCTGGCGTGTCACTATGCGCTCCCACGTGCCGAACTGCATGTAATTTTTATTTTAACTTTGTCAAAACATTCATAGGAGCGAGTGAAGAAGCGCTCAGGACTCAGTGAGTAAATGACCAATGACTCGGCACGGAGGTTAGGGGAACATGTGGTTCTCAATTCACGGTCGTGTCGGACTCCATCATTGTAACACTTGGGCAACAAGTCATCTTTATTCTCCCTGTGCCTAAGGCACCCAAAACATTAGATTGTAGCTCCCGGGCAGGATTGTGCCTGCAAATGTCTCTGTAAAGGGCTAACGTACGTAAAAATGAGCAGCGATATACAAGCACATGCTATTATTATGTCATTATATGGAGCCAAGGAAGAGAAAAAGCTTAGCACCACAACTGTGACGGGATTCATTTCTCCAGAATATCATATGCAGAACTGAATACTACATCGCCATTGGTGATGGTGAAAAGAAAACAGAAATAAATTAGTTAGGATAAGTCTCTACGTTGAAACAGAGCTATTAAGCAGCTATGAGTGCAGAGGCAGCAGGGCGCCTATTAATCGGCGGGTTTCAGTAGGAGTAATACACATGTAGAATAAGGATAGGTCTCAAAGTGCTTCTACGATGCACGAGCGAACCGCGAGGCTAGGCGGCCGGTTGAAGAAATCATCCGGTCTGAGTGAGCCTGAAGGAAGGACCTCAAGGAGTGAAGGAGTGAAGGACTGAAGGAGTGAAGGACTGAAGGAGTAAGGACTGAAGGAGTGAAGGACTGAAGGAGTGAAGGACTGAAGGAGTGAAGGAGTGAAGGACTGAAGGAGTGAAGGACTGAAGGACTGAAGGAGTGAAGGAGTGAAGGACTGAAGGAGTGAAGGAGTGAAGGACTGAAGGAGTGAAGGAGTGCTTCCTGGAAACAGTGTTTAACCCACGGCCAATTATAGTAGAACTTCTGTTCCACTCTCCTGCCATCTGCCAGGAAAATAGGAAATAAGTTGCTAAAGGACACGGCCCGTTGTACACGCATTTACCTAGCACTATATAACGCGCGCTACTTCTATGTACTCCCAATATACCAGCCACATGGTAACCAAGCTCTGATCTGTCCCAGTGTTGCGCTTGTGTATTATACAGTACACGCATTCCTAGTTTTATTTTCTGTATTTTGCAGAATATCTCCATACAGTGCCATTTGCACAGGATGAAGCTATATACGTGTACATGAGAGGTACCGTACTATTTCCTGGCAAAACAAATAAAATGTAAAGGAGAAAAACATGCAAATATCCTACATGTGGTTGCTTTTTAAATAAATCAGTTCGGTAGTAGATTTGTTTTATTCAACCATTTTTAATGAGTTCTAATATACTGAGCATCCTTTGATTTCTGTAGCAGGTTTAGCCCACCTCCCCAGCAGTGCAAGATCTGTGCAACACTTTCCCGTTGCCAAAATTCCCAACAGTTTGAGCTGCAAACTGTAACAATAGATAATGTTACATTAGTAATATCTGGATACATTATAGCTGCTGAGTTTCACGGACTGTAGGATTGCTTGAAACTGAAAAGCCGCCATTGAGTGAATATATTTTTTTTTATTTTTAAAGCGCCACGCAGACTGTCTATTGTAGCAAAAAAATAATCGTTTTGCCGCACAGCTCTGCGTTTGGCCGCACAGCTCTGCGTTTGGCCGCACAGCTCTGCGTTTTGCCGCACAGCTCTGCGTTTGGCCGCACAGCTCTGCGTTCGGCGACTCCCACAGCGCTGCGGTTGGCCACGAACAGATATGCGGTTGGGACGCAGCAGTAGCGTTTTGCTGCACAGCTCTGCGTTTGGCCGCACAGCTCTGCGTTTTGCTGCACAGCTCTGCGTTTTGCCGCACATCTGCGTTTGGCCGCACAGCTCTGCGTTCGGCCGCACTGCAGCAGCATACTGTATGCAATAGGTTTCATCACCTGATGCAGAACGTGAGACCTGCGCCACTTCCGATACGGACGGGTATACGGCAGAGACATCTCGCTGTATGTGCATTGTGTAACCTCCTACAGATACTGCTCAGGTCTCAAGCTGGGGCAAACAGGGCAGAAATATTTTCATCCTGCCTCTGAAAGCAAGGGGGGCAATGCCAGGGCCACCATCAGCTCAGGTTAAAGATATCCCCGCTTCATCACAGGTGGCTCGGACCTGTACTGAAGCAGGGATATCCTTAAAACCTGACCTGTTGGTGGCCATTGCCCACCCCTGCCCTAAAAGCGTGCATCAAATGCCCCTGGTTTTGTGCCCAAATTCGATATAGATGTGATATTTTGCCTGTGTGAAGGTGAGGTGCCGCCATTTTGCTTTATTCATGAGCTGAAAGGCAGTATGTTAGCACTGATGGCCAGGCAGAGTCTGGGGGCATCCATCACGGGTCACAAACTGGAGCATGGTTCCGATACAGATGCAATGTGCATCATTCTCCGCTGAGTGACCTATTCAATGACCCTTATTACTGGGACAGACAGATATTACCAATTCTTAGGAGCCACAGTTGGTAAAAAGGGGGGGGGGGGGGGGGGGGGGGTTCCCAGCGCCCCCCCCCCCCCTTTCCCCCCCCCCCCCCCTTTGGGTCCAGCTCTGTGTCAGACGCACAGAAACTCCTGCCCTTCCCCCCCAAGTTAGCGGCACTGGCAGAACGGGCTTAGTCAGACTGACCCGTCGGTCACCGCTGCGCCCGGGCAGTGCACAGCCTATCCTTCTTCCCACTCACACAGCAGGGGAGGTCGCGCAGTTGCAGCGATGACGACAGGACTGCTGGGACAGGGTGACATTTTGAGGCGCCCGGTATTTTTCCATCCCTGGCCTTATTGTAAAAGCCGGGACAACGCCGATCCGGTGCAACCGTCCAGAAAGCCACTTTTGCGGCGGATAGGCTTCCGTCAGTTTGCAGAAGAAAGGTTCATGCATTGATGCGCTTTGCTCCATTTGTTGCCCCACTTTGATGTACCTGGGCCCTGCGCGTTTTCGGGAGTGATTACAGGACATGGGAGGGGCAGGGTCACAGCAGGATTATAACCAAAGTGTTTCTGGCACAGATTAACGCCGATGCAAATATTTACTGTGTTTTGGTGCAAATTGCACAATTGTAATACATATGTCCCCATAGGGTCCTATTGGAACCTATCTGCTATTTTCTGCCCTCCCCCTCCCCCTCCCCCCCACCCCTTTTTTGATCATGCATAGCCGACGTCACGTGGGCCAATAGGAAGCCGTAATGTAATCTGTCACGGCTTCCCATTGGCCGGCGTGACGGGGGATTTAAACCTGCATGAAGAATCAGAGGCTCCTTCTCTAAGAATCTTCGGAAGTAGGGGGGCTCCAGAGCCGACATTAACGCCGGTCCGCTCGGCAGAACCCGCCCCCCCACCACTTCCTGTTCATGGGGGGAAAAAAAGAGAAGTGGGGGGAAAGGGGGAGAGCCGGGGTGAACGGGGGAGAGCCGGGGTGAACGGCTGCTATAAATCAATGTCAGACAATTGAGAAAATATACCTCTATTAGGATTAAAATTCTCATTGAGGAGAATGAGAGAAGGAGAAATGAGAATTTTAATCCTAATAGAGGTATATTAGTATTTTATCTGGTAGTGTTAGGACTTGCGAACGGGTGTCTGCCTTGTCGTGGCTCGCAAGCTTACAACGCTTTGGTCAAAGGGTTAAACTAAATGACCCTTTTTCAAGAGAATATATAAGTATTTCACTGTGTATTTTTGTCATGTTGGATGTAGCATTGGGCTTCTCTGTCGTCTGTTGTATACATTTGCCACGCTCAATGGCACTCTATTTTGTCACTTATATATTTTTGTGGGGGCTCAGGGGTTCCCAAAAAGAGCTTGCTGGGGTTTTGTGTTCTGTTAACACACACACACTACGATACTGTGGTTGAGACGAAATCAGAGGCAGCACTCCAAATGGTAGCCAAAAAAAAATGGTGGTTAACAAGACACCATACCAACGTTTCGGTCCGCAAGCGGGACCTTTCTGCAAATAAAAAGATCACCTGTGAGCACATGTCTTAGGCAGGTCTGCAACAATGCCTTTCACCATTGTCCCCAGCATACAGTGTTTCCACTGCAGCAAGGGATTCTGGGAAATTACATGCAAATGAGCACACCATGTGTCACCTTTTGCCTGAAAAACCATTGTTACATGGAGCCGATATAAGCTAATGCTCGCTGTTAACACAGCTTGAAAGCACAGCATGGGAATCAGATGCAAAGCCAGAGAAACCACTCACAGACATGTTCCAACCTTAATGGGGATCAGTGTGAGGTCGGTTGTACTGCTGGCTTTTCAATATTCCATGATGTCACTATTCGTTATGACAATGCCCATAAATGGTGTATGTACTACAATCATCATTTAGGGGTGTCATACCCCCATATAAATATCCCAACTAGCCCTACCATAGTGGGGAAGTATAGATAGGAGGTCACTTCCTATCAATAGAAGGAACCAACCTTCTCCGGATATTATCCTGATATACGCCACCTCTATCTACGGGGAAGCTTTTTACATCATTTTAATTCATTTTAATGTAATTATTTTTTTGGGATTTGGTATCCCATCTCTGATACTCTCTGGGGTAACTTGTTTGGCTATGCATTCCCCTTGGCCTTAGGATATTTGGATCCTCGGACTTATTTAAGGATGGATAGACAGATAGGACATTAAATTGGAACCTTCCGTGTTCGGACCAGCAGAATACATATTTGGTATAAAAAGAGACTATTTTAAAGCTTGTATTTCAAAATCTACTGTTCGTTCAACTAAAACCCTCTGGCAGCAAAGTGGTTGAAAGGTTTGCTGTAGACTAACAATTTGCCCCTTCAGGGGCTGACGGATTTGGCCAGTCAATTCTCACTGAAGGGCTTAAGATGCTTCTAATGTTAACCAGACATTATCCCAAGCCAGAAAAACTGGCTTAGAAGTCAGACAAGGACTGAAAGCATGCAGCATCATTTAATACAGGGGGGATGGTGGTACCTTAAATCAGGGGTACTCAACTCCAGTCCTCAAGCCCCCCCTCCCCCAATGCGTCAGGTCTTTCGGGATATCCCAGCTTCAGCACAGGTGGCTCAATCAGAGCCTCTGATTGAGCCACCTGTGCTGAAGCAGGGATATCCTTAAAACCTGACCTGTTGAGGGGGGCTTGAGGACTGGAGTTGAGTACCCCTGATTTAAGGTACCACCAGCCATCCTGAACTGACAGAAAAGTAGGGCATCTCTAATTAAAGAACACGCCGTTACTTTTTTACGACAACCACTTTACATACAGTTTAAAACATGTCATTCAAGATGCATCTTTCATCTTCCTTACTCATTAAAACTCATGAAAAGGCATGCAAGCCGCGGCAGCAGCAGCATTAATGTAAGTATATTATTGCATTAGTCACGCTCATGTCCAGCGCGTTTCACTCACATACCTCACAAGCTCAGAGCTCCAAGCACATTCTATTTTAAACCTAAATTACAGTGTGAAATGAGTGTAAAATTAGAAAATTGAAATAGATAGCACGTTCAAGACCAACATACTACTGGGGTGATTCTCACGGCAAAATGTTTCATATAAACCCGGAAATAGGCAGGGCGCGTCATTGGGTGCGGTTTTCTGCTGAGAAACACCAAGACATTAGGTATGTCTTAGTTGGGCTTTAGCTGAAGTACTGTGTCCCTTTCCATAGATTGAAGCTGGCACTGGACTCTGCGTATTGATCAGATTATACAGGAAAGGGAGTCACTAGGGATCATTTTCATTAAAGAAGAGGATGGATGAGAAATGCTGGAGAGCAGAGAGAGAAGGCCCCGGGGAAGAGTAACAGAGGGAGGGTTTAACGGGGAAATCCCTCCTAGGACCAAAGTGAGTTCCTTCCAGTTACCTGTTTAAGGCGTCTCACCTGTGTAACTGATAGATTTGGGGAAGAAAACATGATACTTACAGGTGTCACTTTGAATTTCTTTTTTTAAAGTCAGATGTTGGGTGGAGGGGGGTGTGATTTCCTTTGGCTAATCTCTTTTGCAGGATGTTCTTCTGTGTCCAACAAGTGCTTATACAGCCAGATTCCCCCCTCCTTATCTTTACTGGTTCTTTGAAAAGGACAGGGTGGGACAAGCGTCAAGAAAACACTTCTCGAATCTGTGGCCCCAAAGACATTCAGCTGGCCGACTATGTGGGGGCACCCCAGCTCCGCTCATACATGGTAAACCATTCATCAGTATAAAACGGGTTTAGAAACATGCACTCATCCTTAAAGAAAACATTTGACGCCCTGTTTCTTCTGACCCTAAAAAAAAGACAACACAATGTCAGCCAAGCGTTTCCTCCAATCCGAATATATTCCAATGTACTCTTCTAGTTTTGTACACCAATTTTAACTTATTAATAAGTGCTTTGCAGCGCTTTAGGTACAGGGAACGTTGTCCGTATTGCTCATTTTCTACGGAGGCGGGAGGGAAATCTCTTTCCCAGCGCCATCGCAGCTGTAAACGCGTATATATATTTTGAAAAACAAGCTTTTAAAATAGAAATTCTCTCTTGGATCAAGTTTTTATTCTGGGAGTCTGAATAAGCAACATCTACCTCAACAATTATGCAGTTTCTTCTGCTTCAGCCCGTCCAAATGTTACAAACATTCTCCAGCCTTCACCAACCTGACCGCGCATCAAATCCCCATTACGGAGCATCAACTCATTAGCCAGATTTCCGCCCAGAACTCCATAAACTTGCTAGCATGGGCAACGTTCAGGAACCCCAAGCACTATATAATCCGGATTCTAGAGAAATCGAGACCTTTTTGTATCTGTTTCATGTCCTCGCAGCACCATCAAGCCACATCTCTCAGCTACCCAGCATCCCAGCAAAGCTCCCCTCATGTCAAAATTCATCCATCAAGCTACTCTCTTGGGCATTATCAAATCCTGATGACCTGTTTGAATTCATCGTCTTCCCATAGAGGGACTGATATTTCAAATAAAACTTACCCACATAATAGCTACCCGCCTAACTAAGCTATTGCGACAAGCTTAATAATATCAGCTGCAATCCATCCGACATATAATGGCTCGGCCTCCTTCCCAACCAAATGGGATTCTGGATTCTACCAGTTTGTCCAATCCCCTCTATACCCGAAAGACTAGCAAGCCAGCCTCTTGCATCATTACCCAACACAAGATGGCGGTGCCCATTTAATACGTTCACCATCCTGCAAATTCATTTGGCTCACCAGACACGCACTGACTTCTACCCGCGATCGGCAGCCTCTGACCGCCATGTCTTTGTATACGCGGTTGGAAAACTTTCCCTTAGATACATTTCCTTTGGACACACTTTTCAGGCCTTGCCCAAGGTGGTCGTCGAACCCTCCCCCAAATCGCTTTAAATACCATCCTGCCCCCGTCCTCAGCCCGTTTAGATCGTCAGTGATCAACACCCTCCTCTCCTCCATTTTGTATTCTTAAGCTGCTAGGGTAGGCCCTCTTTTCAGGCCTAACCAGTTTATCGCCCTGGCCAAACAATCCATATAACGGCAGCCTTTCTATTCATAGGGCACACAAACGCCTCAAATAAGAATCATTGTAAACTGCATAAAAGTTGTTAAACAATGGCGTGGTTTGACGCTCTGGCGCTGTCACTATGCGCTCCCACGTGCGACTGCATGTTTAAAGCACTCATAAGGGAGAAGCGGCTCAGTGAGTAAAGACACTGACTCTGGCACGGAGTTAGGGGAACCTGGTTCAATTCCCGGTGTCGGCTCCTTGTAACCTTGGGCAAGTCACTTTATCTCCCTGTGCCTCAGGCACCAAAAACATAGATTGTAAGCTCCCCGGGGCAGGGACTTGTGCCTGCAAAATGTCTCTGTAAAGCGCTACGTAAAACTAGCAGCGCTATACAAGCACATGCTATTATTATTATTATTATTTGGAGCCAAGAAAAAGCTTAGCACACACAACCTGCTGACGGGATTCATTTCTCCAGAATCAATATTAGAACTGAATACTACAGCCATGTGATGGTTAAAAGAAAACAGAAATAAATTCAGTTAGGATAAAGTCTACGTTAAAAACAGCGCATTAAGCAGCTATAGTGCAGAGGCAGCAGGGGCTTAACGGCGGGTCTCGTGCGTAATTACACATGTAGAATAAGGCTGAGGTCCCAGTGCCTCCGCTGCACGCGCGCCCGCGAGGCTGGCGGCGCGTGCAGCCGATTCCCCGGTCTGCAGTGAGCTGCAGGAAGAGAGACCGGGGGGGGGGGGGGAGTGACGGGGGCGCGGCCATGTGTCACCCGGCAGGTTCGCCCTCATTGGCTGAACCACCGGAGGGGCGTGGCCTAGAGCTCCGTCGCGAGTCCTGCTCTCAATTCTATTGAGAGCAGGAGAAACTCTCGCCACAGCGCTGCGGCCTCCCCTCGCAGCGGGCCCGGCGCCATTGAGGGGAGGGCTCTCGTCCCTGCAGCGTCCGCCACAGCGGGCGCTGCAGTAGCAAGCGGGACCAAAGCCTAAGGCCTCGGTCCCGCTGCGCTCGTTGGCGCGGGCGGCGGGTCGCGAGTTCCCCACCAGCAGGGGAATCCTCGCGAGCCGGTCACGGGTCCCCCACTGGCTGCACAGAGCACTACACGCTGAGCGCGTCAGCCGCTGGAGACACCAGAGAATGGTGTTTCTAGCGTTGACGCGTGACGTGTGTGGCTGTGAGCCAATGGGGAGGGGAGGCTGCGGGAGGAGGAGAGGCTTGGGGAGCGGGGGGATGAGTGTGAGTGAAAGAGGTGAGTGCCTTTTTGTGTTGTGTTGAGTGCGTGTGTGTGTGTGTATGTGTCTGAGTGCGTGAGTGCCTGTCTGTGTGTGTGTGTGCCCAGTGCCTGCCTCTGTCTGTGTGTGTGTGTGTGTGTGTGTATGAGTGCGTGAGTGCCTGTGTGTGTGTGTGTGCCGAGTGCTGCTCTGTCTGTGCTGTGTGTGTGTGTGTATGAGTGCGTGAGTGCCTGCCTGTGTGTGGGGTGTGTGTGTGTGTATGAGTGCGTGAGTGCCTGCCTGTGTGTGTGTGTGCGCGTCTGTATGAATGAGTGCCTGCGTGTGTGTGTTTAAACTTACCTTCAGCTTCCAGCCGAGTCCGTGGAGGGAGGGGGGGAGAGTAGCGGGTCCCTCCGCTCAAGCCACGCCCCCCCTCCCTGTCAAACGCCCACCTCCCGCCCACTCCCCCCGATCAAACCGTCCACACCTCCCGCCCACCTCCCGATCAAACCTCCCACCTCCCGCCCACCTCCCGCTCCGGCTCCCGCTCCCTACAGACCGCAGATCGCGGTCTGTGTATCTCAGCGCACCGCCTGTCAGCAGCGCAGGTGCGCTGACTCTGGGAGCGGGGCCTTAGCCTAACACTAACAGGCTCACTCAGGACAGACAGATGGAAAATGCCAATATGTTTATCTCAGTCTTTCCATTACAATATGTTCAGCTCGTCCACACCTCTTGGTTAACTAGATAATTTGTCATAAAACAACTCATCTATTATCAGCCATCATTTAACAATGGCCTCTCTTTTTAATTCCCAATTATCTTTACTACAGCAATATAAAGGAATTGTTCACTTAAATTGTACCTCTACACCAGGGGTTGGCCAACGCCAGTCTTCAAGGGCACAGGCCAGGTTTTATGGATATCCCTGCGTCAGCACAGGTGGCTCAACCTGTGCTGAAGCAGGGATCTCCTGAAAACCTGGCCTGTTGGTGGCCCTTGAGAACAGAGTTTAATACCCCTGCTCTACACAATTATTTGTTATGGTCTAATTGACATAGTCTTGTTTATCCAACGGTTGGGGTTGGATGGAAGATGTTGCAGCCAGCTAGTTGCTAGAACGTTTAACTATTGCTGGACAGAATAGATGTCGGTGTTCCTAGATATGCCGAGTGTTCGCGCCCGATGGCCTTTCTGTTTCATGCTGAAATCAGAAATAAGGCTAGGGAGAGATCAAACTCATTCAACAAAGAACATCGCATGGGCCCAATAAACACTCCTCCATTGTAGAAAGACAAGGAGACCAAGGCTGGGTCCATGGTGACCGAGCGCTCGCGTCCGTGCGCGTGACGTCACCCACGTTTCAGCTGCGGCGATTTGAGGCCTAGCAAGACGCGACGGGGGGCGTGGCCGTGATGTCATGCCCGTGGTTTGCCCTAAGTGGGTGCAGAGCCATCAAATCTGATTCCTCGCACGCGCGGGCTATGGCGGCAATCATTGCCTTAAGGCATTGTGTGAAGGTGCCGCGAGAGCACTCCGCCGCGCCGACCATGGATGCCGACCCAACAGATGGGTACCTAAAAGAACATGTAAAGGTGGACATCGCGAGGAAGAGGAACACACTCAGATTATTGAAGATGGAAGGGTCAGAAAGATCCCTTTAGAATTAGGCTGTGTCCATGCTCCCGCAGACCGCACGGAGGCGTGCGAGGTCACCCGCGTTTAGCGGGAGCGGTTAGATGCGATGGGGGGGGCGTTATGACGGTGAGGGGGTAAACAGGCTCACTAATAAAGGTCAAGCCCACTTGGTTGCCCCTGATCCATGTTTTGGGGTCTGGAGTGTCAGCTCTTGGGCCTGACTGTTATATATGTACTGCCGTGCATTGTATGTAAAATATACGACATTAAAGAATGTGTGTGTCTTTTGCCTTCCCAGGAGTGCTAACCAGTGGAGATGCTCAGGCTATGAGTTTCAGGGGGGACTTAGCGGCAAAAATGTTGTCGGATTGTGTCTAGCTAGTCGGGGACCAGAGGTACTGGCCAACCCAAAAATGTATCCGGGAGCCGAATCAGATTCCCGGGTACATGTAGACACCGACCTCCGGACAAAGTGCTCCCTGGAAAGCAGTTAGGCGGCTCACTGCCAGGATGCCCTGCTTCAGCACAGACCAGAAAGGGAAAAGGGGGCATAGGGATACGCGTATCCCAGGTATAGTCAGGGGCCCCTGGTTTAGGGGGAGTCCTCCGCAGTATATGCCCAAACACCAGGACCCGGTATAGGGGTTCGGGGTGTCTCCAACATATCCATTGCGAGAGTGAAATTATTTCTAAGTCCAGCTTCGGTACATTAGAAGTAACTCTGAAACTTAACCCAAGCGGTTTTTAATGCAACTTTTTAGTAAACTTATACGAAGGTCTAAAAGCTCTGAAAATGAACGTGCGCGTCTTTTCAGTAGATCCTAGGGGATGAGGGACTTAGAAGAATTTTGTGAGATTTTTATTAACATGGTGTATAACGGTATACAGGCATACCCCACATTAACGTACACAATGGGTCCCGGAGCATGTATGTAAAGCGAAAATGTACTTAAAGTGAAGCACTACCTTTTTCCCACTTTTGATGCACGTACTGTACTGCAATCGTCATATACGTGCATAACTGATGTAAATATCGCATTTGTAACAGGCTCTATAGTCTCCCCGCTTGCGCACACCTTCGGTACAGGTAGGGAGCCGGTATTGCTGTTCAGGACGTGCTGACAGGTGCATGCGCGAGCTGCTGTTTGCCTATTGGGCAATATGTACTTACTCGCGAGTGTACTTAAAGTGAGCGTCCTTAAAGCGGGGTATGCCTGTATATGCTTTATGCACTGTATATGAGTTGTGGAATTTCCAAGTCCCTGGTTCCGTGAGACCAGATGGCCACCAGGCTTGGTGCCACCGAGTCTGCTTGGGTCCCGGACTTGAAAGTCTCAGAGATGCTAAGTTGTTAGGGCGAGTTATACTTGAGTACCCCATGACCTGACATGAATAAGGGATATCCGGTGAGCATTTGCCCGTCCCCTGAGGAGCCGGGCAAAGCAGGGGGTTCAATATACCAAGTGGCAGAGGTGCCCGGTTGGTGCATGCCCCTTTGCAGAATCGAAATCCGTGCCTGCCCAGATTCAGGGTAACGGCAAATCGCTGATAGGCTGGTGGGAATATTCCCACGCTCTGATTGGTTGAGCTATTCTGTGAATGGGACTGAAATCATATAAGAAACCTAGCAGCCAATCAGCTCAGGAGATTCTAAGCGCCAAGACAGCAGCAGCAGAACTGACCAAAAGACGCTCTGTGAGAAATAGACGCGCGCCGGCTTCAGGGATTTCAAGGCGAGACATTTTCTAAGTCCCACTTTTCAGGAGCCACGTTCTCAGAAGAGAACGTAGCGGCCGCGGCTGGAACTACACGCCGAAGAGAGTACCAGGACGTTTGGTACTCGCTCCCGGTCAGGGGATTTCGGCACCTCCAGAGAGGAAGGACCGGTGGCGGCAGAAGCTGCACGCCAAAATCAGTTCCAGGACTTATCGGGCTTAGTCCCGGTCGTCTCAAGGACTTGTAAAGACTTTGTTTTCTGTGCTATTGTAACTAGGGAAGGTTAGTTCTGTAGCCCAGACCCCCAGTAAGTGTGTTTCCTCCTGTTTATGGTAACTCGCTGTGTGTGCGTCTGTTTCTATGGAAACAATGACACTTTGTTTACTTCTGGGTTTTGCTCAGTGATATGATCCCGGTATAACGGTGTAAATCCTTGGTCTCCCGTGTCAGGCGTGTCTAGGGGCGTGGCCGTGACATCACGGAGCTGGTTCGCTCTCATTGGGCAAACCGCTCACGTGACCAGGCCGTCGTGCTGTGGAATCAAATGTAACGGATTGTTCGCACGCTGTCGCACGCGCGGCCCATGGCTGCGATCATTGCCTTAAGGCGTTGTTTTGGCGCCTCCGCGCGGTCTTCGGGAGCATGGGCGCCACCTTACAAGCGACGTAACAAAAGCTGCAACTAGGATAGCGAGATTTCAGAACGTAACGAGGATCGCAAGAGAAATAATATCAGAGACTTCTATTGTTAGAGGTTTAGCAGCACAGGAATGATGCAAAGCAGGGGGGGGGGGGAGGAGGGGGAGGGGGGGGGTTGGGAGTGCGGGAGCTACATCACAACGGGGCAATTACAGACATCAAAATCGTGAGGTTTTACAAAAGGGAAATTATAATTATTAGTAATAGGCCGCATGTTCCTGCCTAATGAGCGGATTAGCGGAGGAAGAATAGCAGCTAGGAATTTAGATAAAAGGTAATACAGTGGTTTAGGTTTTGCAGACTTCCAACACGGTGACACCCAGGAGGTTATAAAGTAGCAAATAAAGGCGACTGGTTCAGGGTGACAGTGTTTGTCCATGACCAGGAAATGATTGAAGAAAAGGTGGTAAGGAGTGGTCATTAAAGCTGCAGTTCAGTCTTTTTTTTTTTTTTTTTAATGTATTTTTTTACTTCAATAGTTTTATGTGTGCAATCTCTAATTACCTAAACAACTGTTTAGCTGCAGGCCAATTCGTTCTCCATGTATTGATAGGTGAAATTTGGTGACATAATTAGAGCTGGCATATGTTTATATTCTGCCTCTGTCAGTCAGTGGAAGCTCATGAATATTCATGAGCACTCCTGCACTAACATGTGCTAGAGGGAGGGCAGGGCTGACAAAGGGGTGTGCCTGGGTTTGTGACAGGACATGAAGGGGCAGTGCCTTAGCAAATGGCTGTTAAAATAGAATACAAGAAAATTGGTCTTTCAAAGTAGTTTTTTTTAAAACAGAAAATGCTAAAAGTATTTTTTCTTACTACAGAACTGATTTATTAAAAACAACACACATGCAGGATATTGACTGAACTGCAGCTTTAATAGAACAGATTTAGATTTGCACAGAATTTGGAAATGGCTGAAGCATAGGCAGGAGAGAGAGGTCATTAATGGAACATATTCAGACTGGCTAGCGTTGAACGCGGAGCGTCTCAAGGTTCAGCACGGAGAGGGCTGATTTTTGACTGGTTTATTAATGACCGGTAGACACAGAGAGCAAAAGCCAACGGTACTAAATTAAGGTTACAAAAACCTGGGAGGTGTGTAACTTATTTGCAGGAGATCTTTGATAAACTGGAATCTTATCTGTATTGAATCTCATCTGCCAAGTAAACAGTTATTTGTTTGTGTAGTAGTTAGTATGCATAATACTATCCAAACTAAATACAATGACATTATCTTTAATTGTGCATGCAATGTCTTTATACATAATGTATAAGCCTGTTCACTTAATATAACGATGTATTTGTAACTATGTATCTGTCATCATAACTCCCTGCCCAGGACATAAGTGAAAACGAGAGGTAACTCAATGTAATACTTCCTGGTAACACATGTGATAAATAAATACAAT
Organism: Ascaphus truei; assembly: GCA_036426205.1. Lineage (NCBI taxonomy): Eukaryota > Metazoa > Chordata > Amphibia > Anura > Ascaphidae > Ascaphus > Ascaphus truei. The sequence continues at coordinate 82,295 of WSYH01002445.1, forward strand.
AAGTAAGTGTAGGTCAGTCTTTGGTGGAGAAGAAAGAAGACTCATTCTACAAAGATATATTATCATGCACAAAACAGGGTGTAGATTGGGGGTCTCAAACTCAGTCCTCAAGGGCCACACACAGGCCAGCTTTTATGGATATCCCTGCTTCAGCACAGGTGGCTCTCTCGAATTGGCCAAGTGTGCTGAAGCAGGGATATCCATAAAAGCTGGCCTGTGTGTGTGTGGCCCTTGAGGATCGAGTTTGAGACCCCTGGTGTAGCTGGAAGCACAGGTTTGCCCCGGTATAGCTCTAGTAGGACACACAGGGCTGTTTTTCGATGCCGGAATGCGTTATCAACGCCTGAAACGCTCACCGCCACTGATTAACATGGGACTCGCGTTACAACGGTGTCACTAACCAACGCTACTTCCAGAACGGGTCCCGGTGGATAACCGAGGACTGCCTGTGCAAATATATACAATATCAATACAAATGAACTTGGAAAGGATCTTTTAACCCCAATGGCTGTGTATAACTTGACACCGGGTTGTGTATGCATTCCTGGGATCAATATAAACTACATTTACAGTAGGAGTATCTCAGCCGGCAAACTTTAGCAACGGAGAAACGCCTTTGACACAAACTACTTTAAAAAAAAAAAAAAGTAATGGTGTATTCAGAAAAACTCTTCTGCCGGACAAGTGCAAACGGTGTATAGCAAGCGCACAGGCAGCGCACAGGCAGCGCACAGGCAGCGCACAGGCAGCGTGTCCCAGTGCTGCTCAGGAGGGGAATACCGTGCATACTAATGTACTCTGCAGCAAGACTAACTGCACGCTCCCTCCCATACTGCCTCGGAAGGCTAAGCAACTGAATACACCAACTGCACGGCTGCCAGGGAGGGTAGTTACTCATTATTTGCAATATGCTGCTGGCCACATTGGAATAAAGTGGGGTAAAAAAATTATTATTATTTTTTTTTAAATCACGGGACATTCATCTAATTTAGTGATTATAAAAAGTTGCAGTTACATAGTTACATAGTTACATAGTCACATAGTAGATGAGGTTGAAAAAAGACGTACGTCCATCAAGTTCAACCTATGCTAAATTTAGACGACAGATACTTTATCCTATATCTGTACTTACTTATTGATCCAGAGGAAGGAAAACAAAAAACCCCCAGTGTTATATCATCCAATGATATCTCATAAGGGGGAAAATAAATTCCTTCCTGACTCCAAGAATTGGCAATCGGATTAATCCCCGGATCAACAGTTAAAACAGAAAGAATGATTTAGATGAAATAGCAGCGTTTCCCTCCGAGACACTTCTGTTGATTTATGTTTGTGCTAAATTGACACGCAGGGCAAAACTTCATATTCTCAGAAAAAATCATTTAGCAAAGAAAATCCATGAAATACTTTAATCAATGAATCCCATTCAATAATTCTACAGATTAACGCCAGTAAAGGAAACGAGTGGCCACAGAAATGTACATTTATTTCTCTGCTGTCACAAGTGAATCTCTCGTAGCACACGGCAAATCATTCATATAAGTGGCGAGCCCCTTACTCCCCCGGAGGGTCACCAGACCAAGGCTGCTAGCACAGGCAAAAACACATCTTACCCAGAGAGAGTCAATTAGTAATGGGGAATGACTACAATATTGATTAGCTCAAAGGCTGCAAGCCATGTTTACTAAGGGAGAGGGGTCTTTTTCAGCAATATTTGGAATGGTTACACTGTAGTTGTCAGATTGACTTTGCTTAACGGTCTCCGCTCACAAAAATACCCATTCAATTAGAGGGGCATCAAAGCCGAAAACACCAATTGATCCCCTAGTAATATCTAATACAGAACAAGTCACTAAATGCAAGGAAAACATGAACCCGTCTGCAACGTATCTTCAAATGTATTACTGTACCTGTCCGATTCTTCTTTCACCACAAAGTAAGGAGCAGAATGCCGATTGGACTTCACTTGCTCCGCACACTTCTCCCCGCTGTCCAGTTCCTGCTCCAGAGACGAGCTCGTACTGCCCTCTCTACTAATATTGCTGCTCCTTCCCGGGCTGTTCTCTGTTGAAGCTCTCGGTGACTCTGTGCTCTGCTTGAGTGTCTGGAGCTTGGCCAGCGGAATAATGTCACAGTTTTGTGGCCGGTGCCAGACTGTCCTCTGAGTGCTAGCATTGTAGTAGTAAAATCGAGACGTGTTTGGGTCAAAGAGTTCCCACCACTGATTCTCATTGGTGCGTTTTATCCTGACCCCAGCAGGCGGATCCCAGACGCATTCTCCAGTGATGAGGTTCGCGTACATACACTCCCGCGTTCGAGGCTCGATGATTTCCACCCATTCAAGCCTATATTAAAAAAAAAAGGTAATTAAAAATGTTGCTTAAACTTTTTTGTGAACGGTTTGATCAGCTTCACATTGTGTGCTCTGTGAACCAAGAAATAAAAAAAGTTTCTCAAATGTAACAATATTTTATAAAAGCGTGCGTTTCAGTAATAAAATTACAATTATACATCACGAAGGGTGTTTGCTAAATACTGATACATCGTAAACGTTAATATTTCTGTAGTGTCCCGAAGCTACAGAATGATTCCAATCTATTAAATGCACCGACTTAAACTTCACTGACCCACATTTGTCAAAATACAAGTTAATCTTTTCAATGCCTCATGACATTCCTCTAACATTCCCAGCGCGTTTCACCTTGTTTGCTTGTTTGCTTGTGTTTTAAGTCCTTCAGCGCACCTGAAAGACAAATTTAATTCTCGGCAAGCACCTAGCGCCCGCGAGCGTACCTAATGCTTGTATTATACTAAGTGCGTGCAGCAATGAAAAATACCCGTCTTCCTACGACAGTGTATCCGATGCCAACGCCCGCGCTCGGCAGACAGCGGTGGCGCGGCAGACAGCGGTGGCGCGGCAGACAGCGGTGGAAATACAAAGAAATTTGTATTTTCGAGCGACTGCCGTCCCACGTGAAACTGTGAGCCAATCACAGTGAGGCCTACCCTTGTGACATCATGGCCATGCCTCCTAGCCGCGCGTCATCATTTGGCCTATAGTCACAAACTGCGCGCGCCCGCACGTGCTTGCTATACGACAAGCCTAAGACTATTCAATCACAACTCCGTGCAGCTATTGGTCCTCCAACTGCAAATAAAACAAAGAGGAAACTGGTGCACGGTCTACATCAGGGGGTCAAGCTTTTTTGGACCAGGGGAACCAGAACCCGCGAGGCATCTTTAAAATCTTGGGGCATCACTGCTCTTCCGAACACACACACGCAAACACACACACGCAAACACACACACGCAAACACACACACGCGCGAACACACACACGCGCGAACACACACGCGCAAACACACACGCGCAAACACACACGCGCAAACACACACACGCAAACACACACACGCAAACACACACACGCAAACACACACACGCACGAACACACACGCACGAACACACACGAACACACACACACTTTTAATCATTCTAAACACCTCGTTCCCACCCCCTCTTATTTACACCACATGCCTTCCCCCGTCCCATAGAACTCACTAGCCTCCCAGGCAGCGGCGGATTTGAGAACCCGCCGCCCCAGGGCGCGTACATGTGTCGGGCGCCTCCCACTGCCGCGGCCCTCTATCTCCTTTGGAATCCCAGAGTCTAAATGACAGCGCGGACGTCATCAACGGGACGGCGTTGCCATGGCAACACGATGTCATGTTGCCAGGGCAACGAGACGCCGTGTGATGTCACGTTGGGGTATCCGCTGTGTCATTGGACACTGGGATTCCAAAGGATAAGTAGGGCAGCAGCACGGAGGCGGCGGACACGTGCGGTGCGTTCCCATCAGGTCCGATAGGCTCGAGAGCGCGGCAATTGTATATGGGGGCGGACATTTTTGCCGCCCCCGAATTTAGCCGTCCTACGCCTGGGCCTAACGGGAAACCCGCCACTGGCCACAGGACAATGAGAAATAATACACATTTAGTGCAGGTGCCCGTTATATTGGAGTTTACTCTGACGGGGTTTGCCGGCTTGAATCATGTTTTAATCAAAATATGTAACTAAACATCTCCTTTGTTGTTATTAGACTTGGGAACAAAACGTACAAATCTCCCTAATACATTGCAAACCTGAATTTGAGGGGAGCTCAGGAATTGTGTATTTGTTTTCTGTGACTACCCAAATACTGCACCCTAAAGCTGCAGGTCCACCGAGGACCAGCGGGCGAGATACATGTTAGGGATTTACCCTCCGAGCGCCACACTCACAGCAGGATATCGCGATCCCTGCATCGCTGATAAAGGGGAACGGATTCCCCTGGCTGCTCGATCGTGTTCAGCGCCATCTCTCCTAGCTGGAAAATCCAAGACTGCCACTACACCATGGGGCCGCCTACACCACCATGGGGGCCCGCTACACCACCATGGGG
>WSYH01002446.1:0-19624 GCA_036426205.1 Ascaphus truei
CAGCTGCATGGAGTTTGCACACACATACTGTGCCTGTGTAACTTGCAACAATGTTGTATTTCTTGCCTCTGGGCATGGAAGCAGTGAACTGCTACTGCAGCCCCTGAGATACTCACCAGAATGGGCTAGTCTGCCCCCCCTCCTGTATGGCCTAGATATAAAAGGGAACTGAGTTAATGCTATCGGGAGCCATTCACACATCAAATGTGACCCCACAAGGATCGTATTCATCCCTTTAGAATTTGGAAGTTCAACAATAAAGTCCATGGAGATATGCTTCCAAGGCCGTTCCGGAATAGGAAGAGGCAGGAGAAGACCAGAAGGTTTGTGTCAGGCGGACTTGCTCTGAGCACAGACTGGACAAGCTCTGGTGAAATCAAAAATATCCTTGTTCATTCTAGGCCACCAAAAGGTCCGTTTGATAAGATCCACTGTCCTCTTGAAGCCTGGATGACCCGCAGATCTAGAAGAATGCCCCCACAGTAGGATCTTGTGGCGAAAATGTGGAGCAGTGTACAAACGTCCTTCTTGCACCTTAAATCTTCTTGGGATCTGAGTCTGGGCTTTATTGATCTCATCCAGGATATCAAAATTATTGGCGGAAATAATATACTTTGCGGGGAGAATCATCTCTGACGATTCGTTAGATCCTTCCTCCGTAGAAAATTGGCGAGACAGGGCCTCGGCCTTGATATTCTTGGTCCCTGGAATATATGAAATCGTATAATTGAAACGAGAGAAAAACAGTGCCCAACGTGCTTGACGGGATCCCAGACGACGAGCCCCCTCAATGTTCAATAAGTTTTTGTGATCAGTGAGAATAGCTACCGGCTCCTTGGTACCATCGAGGAGATGTCTCCATTCCTGGAGGGCTAATTTGATAGACAAAAATTCACGGTTCCCGACATCATAATTTCTCTCGGCCAAAGAGAATTTCCTGGAAAAGAAGCCACACGGGTAGAGTTTCTCTTGTGGAGACGATCTTTGTGAGAGTACTGCCCCAGCTCCCACATCAGAAGCGTCTACCTCTAGGGTGAAAGGAAGAGATGTATCCGGATACCGGAGGATTGGGGCGGAGACGAAAGCTCTTTTGAGGAACTCAAAGGCTTTGATGGCTTCAGGGGACCATGCTGTCGGATCAGCACCTTTCTTGGTCAGAGCAGTAATGGGTAGAGCAATAGTGGAGAAATGATGGATGAATTTTCGGTAGTAGTTAGAAAAGCCAAGGAAACGCTGAATGGCTTTTAGAGAGTTTTGCAAGGGCCAATCGAGAACGGACTTCAACTTCTCAGGATCCATGGTGAAACCTTTATCAGAGATTATATCAGAGATTATATAGCCAAGGAAGGCAGTGGAAGATTGGCAGAATAGACATTTCTCCTTCTTCGCGTAGAGGCTATTAGCACGAAGCCGAGAGAGAACCACCTTGGTGTGACGAATGTGCTCTTCCAGGTTCTTGGAGAAAATGAGGATATCGTCTAAGTATTCCCAGAATGTCCCGGAAGATATCATTCATAAATTCTTGGAAGACGGCAGGGGCATTGCAGAGGCCGAACAGCATCACTAGGTATTCATAATGACCCGAACGCATGTTAAATGCAGTTTTCCATTCGTCACCGTCTCGTATTCAGATGAGATTATAGGCTCCTCTCAGGTCGAGCTTGGAAAATATAGAGGCTCCTTGAAGCCGGTCAAAGAGTTCTGAAATTAGAGGAAGAGCGTACCGATCCATCCCAATCCCAAACTCCCATTCACACTGGAAGTAGACGCATCGGATGTGGGAGCCGGCGCCATCCTTTCTCAAAGAAATTCACCTTCTTCTGATTTACATCCCTGTGCATTTAAAAAAAATAAAAAAATTCTCCAGCACAACAGAATTACGACGTGGGCAACAGGGAGTTATTCGCCATTAAACTCGCACTAGAAAAGTGGAGGCATCACTTGGAGGGCATGGAGAGTCCAATAACCATTCAAATGGACCACAAAAAACTCATGTATTTGGAGAACGCTCGCCCGTTGGTCTCTCTTCTTCTCCCTTTTTAATTATATCATTTCATTCATTCCTGGGTCCAAAAATCTAAAGGCAGACGCACTCTCTCGTCAATTCCTAAGCGAGGACAAAGCTGAGGCCAGAGCAGAGACCATACTTCCATCTAAGTACATTATATCTGCCAACTCCTTTGATCTTTTGGATACAATTCTTGTGGATCAGTCCAAGGTTCCGGAGGGTCTGGAGGTCCCGGACGGTTGTCTCTTCGCTTCTCCCAAATACCGAAGGAAGATTCTGGAATGGGGTCACTCGTCGAAGACGGCGGGACATCCTGGCACCAAGAGAACTACGGACCTCATAGAACGGACCTTTTGGTGGCCCAACATGTGTAGGGACATCAGCGACTTCGTCAAGACTTGCACCATTTGCGCCCGGAACAAGGTCCCCGCTGTAGACCTCAAGGACTCTGACACCCACTACCCATCCCTGTCCGCCCCTGGAACCATTTATCGATGGACTTTATTGTAGAGCTCCCTGTCTCCAAGGGCATGAATACTCTATTGGTCATTATTGACCGCTTCTCCAAACAGGCACATTTTGTTCTGCTCTGTGGTCTCCACGATTCTCCAACCCTCGCGGACATCTTCACCAGGGAGATCTTCCGTCTTCACGGAGTCCCATTGACCATCATCTCCGACAGAGGCTCCCAGTTCGTCTCCAGGTTCTGGCGGGCCTTCTCAAAGAGACTGGGCATATCCTTACATTTCTCTTTTGGATACCACCCCCAGATGAATGGGCAAACGGAGAGGACCAATCAATCCCTAGAGCAGTATCTGAGCTGCTTTGTTTCAGAGACACAAGACGATTGGGCAGATCTTCTTCCATGGGCTGAATTCGCCCACAATTCCCTGCGGAATGAATCTACACAACTCTCTCCTTTCTTCGCAAACTACGGGTTCCATCCGGCACGTCTGCCCATCACGCGCTCTTCTTCGGGGTTCCTCCGGCAGCAGATAACCGGGTCCAGACCTTGCAGTCCTCCTGGACCAAGATTCAGGACAATTTAAAGAGAGCGACGTCCAGGCAGAAGGCTCAAGCAGATCGCCACTGCCGGGAGATTCCAGAGTTCAATCCAGGAGACAAGGTGTGGCTCTCTTCCAAAAACATACATTTGAAGACTCCTACTCTCAAGCTTGCACCAAGGTTTTTGGGTCCCTTCCAAGTCCTGGAGAGAATAAACCCGGTGGCATATCGTCTAAAACTTCCAGCATCTATGAGAATACTGTCTGTATTTCACGTTTCCTTGTTGAAACCTGCCTATCACAGCTCCCGGTTTCCGGATCGTGTTCCCACACCACCTCCTCCTCGTCTTGTACAGGGACAACAGGAGTACGAGATCCAGGCCATCATCGACTCCCGAATTTCCAGAAGGACCACTCAGTACCTCATCCATTGGAAGAGATATGGCCCAGAGGAGCGTTCTTGGGTGTCGCACCACCAGATCCATGCTCCTGAACTCATCAGGAGGTTCCACCAGAGATACCCTCTGAAACCCTACTGGAATCGCCCGGAGGTCTCTCTTGAAGAGGGGGGTACTGTCACGACTCGCAATCCTTCGCGCATCCCCGCACGGCCGCACTTACCTTCGCTCCGGCCCGACACCTGCTGGCAACCTTTCGCACTGTCCTCCGTCACGTGCCTCTCCCCGCACGCGCAGAGCGCACCCCATGGGAGTCAGTCCCTGCTGACGCGCTGCGCAGGTGCAGACCCTGCACCGTGGGATTGGAGGCCAGACCCGAGACGCGTCACCGGCATGTGACGCATGCGCACAACACATGCGCAACGCCCCCGAGCGACGAGTCAAGAGGAACTCATTAGTTCCAGTACTGCCAGCTGTCTCTTCCCTTCCGGCCTATCCCTGGTCCCTGCGAGGGTTACGCCTCCGCTCCACCCCCTGGGGTGATTGGTCCTTGCCTGCTACTTATGCTCAGCTGTGCCACTGGCACTTTGGCTGAGCATAGACTCATGTTACCTGGTGTTTGAATCTGCCTCCCTTGTCTTGTTACCTTGTCCTAGTTCTGCTTACCCGTGTACCGACTCTGCCTGCCTTTGGAACCCTCGCTCTCTGGAACCCCGACCTTGGCTTGAACTTTGATCATCCGTATCTCTCCTGCCCTGACCCTTGGCTCTGGACTCCGACCATCCGCTCTTCTCCAGTTCTGACCTTGGCAATAGTACCTCATTCACTCTGGACCTTCCCCGCATCGGACTCGGCAAGTATACGTTTACTCTCACTTCTCCTTCCCTAGACTCGGCCAGCAAGACTACTCTACATTCCGGACGGGGTCCCCGTGTCTGTGGCTTGTGGCTACTATCCCATCTCAGCACAGGGGTCTCGTCTAGTTTGTGGCGAGCACAGCGTAACAATTTTAAATGTATTGGGGGAGGTGGGGGTATATTTTAAATGTATTGGGGGAGGTGGGGGTATATTTTAAATGTATTGGGAGATGGGGGTATATTTTAAATGTATTGGGGAGGTGGGGGTATATTTTATATATATTGGGGAGGTGGGGGTATTTTTTTAAAAATGTATTTGGGGGAGCTGGGGGTATTTTTTAAATGTATTTGGGGGAGGTGGGGGTATTTTTTAAATGTATTCAGGGGGTGTTTTTTTAATGCATTTGTGGGGTGGGGGTATTTTTTTATATGTGTTTGGGGGGGTCATGGATGTCCAGTATTTTTGGACAAGCCACCTGGCAACCCTAGTCCCACCAGGGACTGCAACTTTCACCGAAATACATTTGAGTTACTCAGACGTCTGCCTGTTAGATTCCGTACCAGCAAGGGACTGCAACACTTGCATAGAAATACACCAAAAATAAACCCTGCTCACTCGCAGTGCTCACCTAATCAGAGGTTTCCCTCTCTGGGGTTGGGCAGCTTATCCGCTTTCCAACTATATGAAATACAGAACATCTCCAATCGTTACAGAATTCAGAAGGAGGGTTTTTGTTACCTTGAAGGTGGCGTCCTCCACTGACTGGATGTAGGGAGAGGCAGCACACCTGCCTGCTATAAGTACCTGTTCCTCAATTAGGAGAGCAGGTGAGGGGAATTAGAACCAGTGTGCACTCTGTTCTGGATTTCCCATACACCAGCCTCGGTAACTGTGAAGCTGTGGGATGGATCACAGTTAGGCCTCGGCCAGGTTGGGAATGGGCGAGCCGGCGCTCTTGCGCAGCGCCTTGCTCGGCCGCGCGATTGGTGGACTCATTGGGCGAACCGCTCACGTGACGCGCTTGCGAGCAGCAAATTCAAATTTGCTTGCTCATCCAGCAGCCAAGCGGCGAGCAGGCGCGCCTGCCCGCTTACGCTGGCCATACACATTGCCGCAATGTGTTTAATTGCGGCCAGCGTGAGCGCGCCCGCCTGCTCACCGCTACCCTGGACGAGGCCTTACATTGTGGCTGCAATTTCTGATCTAAATTCTTTTTTTTTTTTTAAATAACACTGACTGGCGAAATTCTGGGGGTACAGTACCTGGTATTAAAGTGCACTGAATAATGAATGGATATTGCTTATACACAGCATTTGATGGGATATTGCTGAGTGGAGAATGGGTTATGTTATACATGTTGACGTATTGGTTACTCTCCTTGCTTGCATTAATAACGCTGATGTTTTTGGTAATTCAATAGCTAGCTATATTTCTACGGGCAGATATGTAAATAGCAGCGTACAGCAGGGTCAGACAGGATGATCTTGTAAAAGCCCAGAGACACCCGTAAATAAACACGAAGGATTTATTTTCCCGTTCAGGAGATATAGTATTGTCCAATCACCAAATGTTGGTAGCCCCGGAAAGGAGGTAGGGGCCAGACACTGTTCCCAGGGCTGGCATGATGGCGGGTGCCGTCGGTGCCTCGGCACTGAGACCCGCAGTTACAGAGACCCTGTGTTCTTCCACACAATTTACAGTAACTGTTTGCCGGGGGAGAGCGCGTAGTGCCTGTAAGTATCTCTAACCTTCTCTGGCAGCATCTCCCGGCATCACCTCCTTCAGAAACTCATCATCAGGCGCCGAGACGTTAAATCGTATCGTGTTGTTATGACAATGGAACGTGCCATGATGCCATGCGGCGCCACGTTGGCATGACCATGTAATGCCATTTGACGTTGCAGCGCCTTGATGACAAGAACCTGCAGGAGAAGGTAGGAGGCACAACACATGAGCCCTGAGATAATCCCTGCCGACCCTCACATCTCAGCCCTAATTTCTCACTATACTCCTCGACTCTTGCGTTCTTCTCAAGGATGTCGTCTCTCTGCCCCTTTTGTATCTAAAGCCCTCTCCCACCTTAAACCTTTCTCACTGACTGCCCCACACCTCTGGAATGCTCTTCCCCTCAATACCCGACAAGCACCCTCTCTATCCACCTTTAGGAACTTTCTTAAAACCCACCTCTGTAACGCAGCATACGACTAGCTCTGTGGCTGATACTGTAAATCAGAAATGCACTTACCCAACCTCCTACTGTCTCTGTACGTTCTCCCCACTTACCATTTAGATTGTAAGCTCTTCGGGGCAGGGAATCCTTTTCCTAATGTTACTTTTATGTCTGAAGCGCTTATTCCCATTATGTGTTATGTTATATTATTATGACGTGTGTGTAACACCCCTAAAGACACACACAAGCATATTGATGGACTTGCCCTCCAGCCAATTGCTGTGAGACACCAAAAGAACTGAGATCATAGGACATTGGGAGTGTGACATCACAAAGGAGGAGTGGCCAGAGATATAGGCTGGGAGAGCACGTGCTGAGGGTGAGAGCTGCAGAGAGCAGGAGGACCTGTCCCGGGGTGCCTGGCGAGAGATAACGTGAGGAGGTAGCTGGGACGTCCCAGAGAGTGCTTCATCTGTGTAAAGGGGACCCATGTCCCCAGAGAGCCCCGAAGCCGTGAGTAGGCCTCACGGAACCACATCCAGGGGACCCCCTACTACCCTGCAGTATCCTTTTCCCTGTACACCGCTTACACCACTCTTTGCGAAGTAACAGGCCTGCACCTATAATACCAACATATACCACACGAGCTCCAACGCTGTGCCGGCACCAACAGTGGCCCTTTAGTTAGTATCGGGGCCACTGGGGCTAAGACAGAGATATTGTGGGACAATTGCACAGAGAGGTACATCCTCAATCTCTCCTTGCAAGTGTGAAACGTGCTGTTCAGGGCCCCCCGAGTACGAGGGCCCCTGTATGTTATCTTTGTGTCCTACATACATACAGTACGGATACGTGTAACAGATACGTGTTACTCTGTGTTGTCGGACAGTCATGTGTCTGTACTCACTGAGCCACTCCTAGTTGCATCTTTTGATCCAAAAATGATTTCAGCCGCTAACCCCATCATAGCAAATTCCATTTACACTAAATATATCATATATCATATTTCTTATTGTCCTGTTATTGATCGTAAAGTGCCAACATACTCTGCATCGCGGTACAAAGGGGGTTACAGAGTGATGTATATTACATAGAATGAATGACATACCAAATAAGGACAGACACGCGCGCACAGATACAGGAGTAATGAGGTCCTGATCCGGAGAGCGCGTCCAATGGACATTCTCAGCTGAGATTGTAAGCTCTCCAGCATAGGACAGAACTGGTCAGGATATCCCTGCTTCAGCACATGTGGCTCAATCAGTCCAAGCTTCAGACCAGGTGGCCCAGTCAGTCCTAGCTTCAGCACAGGTGGCTCAATCAGTATCTCCTTCTTTGACTGAGCCACCTGTGCTGAAGCAGGGATATCCTGAAAACCCGACCTGTTGGTGGCCCTTGAGGACTGGAGTTGGTATTCGGGGAGGGGGCATGTAAGCTATTTGAAGGAATAGTATTATAATGGTTATTAAGAAAACGCTGCTTCCGTAGCTGAACACAAAGCAGACCGGCTGAAAATTCAATTGGAAAGTCAGATGGAGGAGTGACACAGAGCAGAGACCACGAGGTAATTAGGTTATAACCGGGGTCGTGGTACCTGTCAGGTGAGGACAGATCCAAGATGGATAAGATAATAACTGAATGAGTATTTCTATGCTGCACAGATGGGAGAATTCTGCGTACTGTTCTGAGAGCACAGTGATACTGAGTCACTATTCAACGTTCTGCGTGTTACAGATACACACTGCTCTGCGCGTTACACATACACACTGCTCTGCGTGTTACAGATACACACTGCTCTGCGAGTTACACGTACACACGGCTCTGCGCGTTACACATACACACTGCTCTGCGCGTTACATTTTCATAAACATGACTCTGCGTGTTACAGATACACACTGCCCCTCCCCTCGGCGACCCTTCTGTTTACACCCATTCACACAATGCTCTGCGTGCGCTTACGACAACACACTGCTCTTGCGCGTTACACGTACACACGAGTCTGCGCGTTACACGTACAACACTGCTCTGCCGTTACACGTACACACTGCTCTACGTACCACGCACACTCCCTCGCGTTCAACGTTACACAGCTGCTTGCACCGTTTACGCACGTTACACACTGCTCGGCGCTGTGTTACACGTACACACGTCCGTGCGCGTTACACTTACACATGCTCTGCGCGTTACACGTACACACTGCTCTGCGCGTTACCCGTACACACTGCTTCTGCGCGTTACAATACACACTACTCCCTGGCAGCGTTACACGTACACACTGCCTCTGCTCGTCGGTTAACAAGTACACACATCTGTGCGCGTTACAACGTAACACACTGCTCTGCGTGTTACAGATACACACTGCTCTGCGTGTTACACATAGACACCGCTCTGCGTGTTATACACACACTGCTCTGCGTGTTACAGATACTGCTCTGCGTGTCACACACACTGCTCTGCGTGTTACACATAGACACCGCTCTGCGTGTTACACCCACCCACCGCTCTGCGTGTTACACATAGACACCGCTCTGCGTGTTACACATACACACACACACTGCTCTGCGTGTTACACATACACACACACACACTGCTCTGCGTGTTACACACACACACACACACACACACACTGCTCTGCGTTTTACACACACACTGCTCTGCGTGTTACACACTGCTCTGCGGGTTACACATACACACTGCTCTGCGTGTTATACACACACTGCTCTGCGTGTTACAGATACTGCTCTGCGTGTCACACACACTGCTCTGCGTGTTACACATAGACACCGCTCTGCGTGTTACACCCACCCACCGCTCTGCGTGTTACACATAGACACCGCTCTGCGTGTTACACCCACCCACCGCTCTGCGTGTTACACATAGACACCGCTCTGCGTGTTACACATAGACACCGCTCTGCGTGTTACACATAGACACCGCTCTGCGTGTTACACATACACACCGCTCTGCGTGTTACACATACACACCGCTCTGCGTGTTACACATACACACCGCTCTGTGTGTTACACATACACACCGCTCTGCGTGTTACACATACACACCGCTCTGCGTGTTACACATACACACCGCTCTGCGTGTTACACATACACACCGCTCTGCGTGATACACATACGCTCTGCTCTGCGTGTTACACATACACACCGCTCTGCGTGTTACACACACCGCTCTGTGTGTTACACATACGCTCTGCTCTGCGTGTTACACATACACACTGCTCTGCGTGTTACAGATACACACCGCTCTGCGTGTTACACATACACACCGCTCTGCGTGTTACACACACACACCGCTCTGCGTGTTACACATACACACCGCTCTGCGTGTTACACATACACAGTGCTCTGCGTGTTACACATACACACCGCTCTGCGTGTTACACATACACACCGCTCTGCGTGTTACACACACACACACCGCTCTGCGTGTTACACACACACACACTGCAGAAGGACCTCGCCTTCACCGACGTGCAGCACATTTCCACCTCTCCGTGCACATTGGCTCATTCTCTCTCTCTCTTCATAACGAGGCCTAATCAATACGAAGATGAATGACACAGCGTCCTCCCCGCCATCCTCTAACACCAAGACCCCACAACTGAAACATACAATTAGAATTATTTCTTTCTAAACCCCCGTTAGACGCTGCGCCGGTGTTATCCCCCCTGCGGCATCAATCCATACAACTGCATTAATACACGCTGGCAGCGAGGGACGCAGGGATAGGCATCACAGTGCCAAACCGATAACATATAGCGCCGTTCCCCCGGCGAACGCCTCCGAGCCTTTTAATTCCAACGCCAAATTCAAACGGGCACCGTACGCCCTGCTGAGAAACTTTTTAAACCTCTTCCCCTGCTAAGTAGCATAGAAGAGAGAAGGACTGTTCTTGCTTTTCGGTTGGCGTCCGTTCATTAAAAGCCCTTTAATCACCAGCGCAATGTGACACAATAAACTGACCTTTCCAGGTTGTTGGGCGCAGAACGCCGGTCCCTGGCTAACAATAATTTAGTGATAGGAAATTTGTCATCGGACAAAAAGAAAACCCAACACATTTCTAATTTGGAACGGGGGCTTCTCTTGAGGAATGGTCTTTTTGGGACTGTTCTGGGGTGAAGGTGAGAAATGCAGCTAATACTCAATTATAGGGGTTGTAAAGGACGGACCCTTTAAGGGGCTAAATCCGGACGACTTTAAACAGCGAAGGTTTAATAAACAAGACTGCTAGATTCCTATGTTTGTGTATATTATATGCTTGTAATGTATAAATGTTTATTATATAGATATATATCTGAAACTACCTGACCGAGCATAGGAATTCTAGGAAATCAACCTTATCCCTCCCCATCTCCTCTGACCTCCCTGCCCTCTTCCCTCTCTCTCTCCCCCCCCCTCATCTCTCACACTCCCCATTACTTTCCTTTAATACCTAATGATGTCCCCAATTCTTTCCTCCTCTCTCTCCTCCAGCGTTCTTACTTTCTCCTCACGCGCCAACTGACTTCCTCTCTCTTTCTCACTCTGCTTTCTGTGTCACCTTTATAGCTACTGTACCTGACTCACCTTATCTGTCACCAGGCTATGTGCATTGTGATGTCACCAGATACATACTGTAGCCTACCAGGTACAACACCCAGTGGGCGACTCGCTTACAGAAATTGTAATAACTCATAGAATTAGAAATAGAATGTGCCCAGTTGTATCCAAACACAGACACAAACCTGCTCCTTAATCTCAGGAACCAGCAGGCAAAATGTGCTTACGATATTTTAAACGGTATCCCAATGCACAGCGACCAGACAGACACCTTTCCAATATATATAATAGATGTGGCCACCAAGAGATTAACCATACCATGCTCAGTATAAAGCCCTTCCCTAGCGTGGAACCAAAAGGGGTCATCTCCCACCCCTGTAGGAGTCTAGAAAGTTCTAGAAAAGAAAGAGCATCCTAGAGTGAGGTCCACCAAGAGAGTTTATGAACAAGACCCATAAGGATAAGGGGGGGGGGGGGAGGGGGAGAAACGCCATGCCAACATAGGCGCAGGGGTGCATGGTTGGCTTAACCCAGAAGTTGGGACTGACTGGAAGTTCAGACCATCCATGCTCAACAGGTGGGCTCCTCCTGCTCACCTGTGTCTTAGCACCCCCCAGCTGAACAAACTGAGCCCCGTGAATGCTTGTGGCAAGCCTGGTTAGAAACAAATGAAGGTGAACTAGAGGCAGTCAGTGCTCTTATCAGGCAGTCGGGTCCAAGAACTGCCACCCAGTGGGAGGATGGGATCTACAGCGAGTAGAGAGGACCTAAGGAAGATACCCTGCCTCGCCCTAATAGGAAATGAGTTGGGACAGCACTCATCCAGCCACTGGTTTGAGCTGCCACCTAGAACCCCTGTAACGGTAGGGGTAGGCAGCCTCACATAGTAAAGGTGAAGCCCGGCTGGCCCCCTCCTCTGATTGGTGCAGCCAGACGAGCCCTCGTCCTCCAATTGGCTGCACCGTCACGATCTGTTCTCTGATTGGTCGGAGTCCTCTCCTCCAGCAAAAAGATAGGCAACTGATGCCTATGTAAGAGGCACGGCCGATCAGAGTACAAGAACAAGTTGGAGAACAGCGGAGAGAATCTGAGAACAGAGGAGGTGACCTTGGAGTGTTGAACAGAGACAGTGACGTCCCGACTGGCGGCTATTCAAAAGTGCTACTGGCAGAGTAGCACTGGGAAGCCGGAGAAGAAGCTGTTCAGGGCAAGCCAACCACAGCAGGCCCCTGCACCTAGCTGAGGCTAGATTCTTCTCCCACAGGCCCCAGTTGGTGAGTGTTACATTGCGATTGTGTTATTTGTGTGTTTGCTGGCTTGCCAGAATAAACGTTAGTTTATTCAACTATTGTATCCTGTCGGGTGATAGTGATCCTGGTGGAAAGGTGTTAAAAGTTGTGGTCTCCCGAGACATCTCCTACACCCTTAAATACTCTGCCCCTTGTTTACCAGAACCGGGACTGGACTTTCCAAAGGTTTGAAGTTATTTGAACCTTTGTTCAATAAACCCTCTTTTTATAGAATTTGTACATCGTTTTGCACTTTTTCCTTGTGTTGCCCAACTCCCAGAGAAAAGGTATGGTCATCTTACCAGAGACCATACTTCGTGCTCGTCAGGCGCTACCTGGAATCTAGCTCCACCAGTAACCACTCCCAGTGCTTCTAAGGGGCTTCCTACAACATAGCTTGACCACACGTAACAATCCCTGGCAAGGCTATAAAGGAGTGAATAGCCTTTCTCCCTCAGTACAAAAAAATACAGGGTAGGTGTAAAAAGAGCTGAAGTTTAACATGTTACTGAATAAATGAATAAATAAGCTTTTGTTTTCGTGCTAATTTTAAACTTTTCCCATTGAGATTTTGTAGCTTTCCGGGAGAGCGTGAAATAGAAAGTGACGACCCTGCGTTCAATGGAAGGATGTTTGTGTAGCAAATGTTAAATATTGGTTTTGGATATGTAAAACTTGATGTTTTTTTTGGATATACAAAAATGGAGAAAAATTGCAAGAGTTGGGAAAAATGAGCAAATCCAATATATATCATTTATCCCCTTCAAATTTCTCAATATTCCAGCTCCCTATAACACCTCCTATTGCTCCATATAACCTCTCCCTACAACTCCTCCTATTACCCCATAAAACCTCTCCCTATAACTTCTCCTATTACCACATATAACCCCTCCCATTTCCCCATATAACCACCCCCTACAACCCCTCATATAACCCCTCCCTATAATTCCTCCAGGATGGGCTACAGGTAAGCTCCTGCTGGGGAGCCAGGATGTTGGACCCAGGGGTTGGTGGCTGTGAGGTGTAGATGGAAGTAGGAGAGGCCGCAGGCTACAGCAGTGGTGTAGGCCTTGGGGAGCCTGATTGCAAGTTACAGAAGAGTTTGGGGAGAAAGGAAACAGCAGAACAGAGTCTGCTTAAGAAAGAAGAGAAACGAGCTTTATTGCGGAGGTATAACAGTAAGGTAGAAGAATTGGAAATAGAAAATATTAAAGAAATGTCGTGGTCTTGGGAGAAATGTGCGCAAGAGGCGTCTGCGTTATGAATGAACCCGATTGGAGGGCGAGATTGCTAAAATAGCAGGGGTTCTAGTCAAACAGAAACGTTCCCTTTCGAAAACAACTGAAATGCTAACCCACAGTGCTGAACAGGGTGCTGAGCGAGGCGCAGCGCAAAGTGCAGATTCATGTTGTGGAAAAGGAAGCCTGAACCCCAGTAAGGCTGCGCTTATAGTGCCGGCAACAAATAGGGTCCAAAGACTTCAGGGAAGGGGACTCACCTCAGGGTATATTGGACTGTGAGCAAGGATCTGTTCCAGAGCTTCCAGCATTCCAGGGCTTAATAGCAGAAGCAGCAGAAAATGTGGTTAACAGCTCATTACAAGCAAAGAAAGCAGCAGACACCTGTGATGTTAGGTGATGTTAGGTTATCTCAGACTCCCACCCTGGAAGTTACAGGGAACTCTGAAGAGCAACAAAGTGAGAATCTAGAAACTCTGAGAGGAGATCAGCTGGAAATGGAGTTTGTACCCGTGAGTAGGGAGCCAGAGAACCCATGCTCACCTGGACTTACAGAACCACACCCATGCTTATTAGCAGGTCCTGTGATTCAGAACCCAGAGAGAGGAGAACAGCAGGTGGTAATTAGCAGCAATGGAGACAGCATTAACCCTGTAGTGCCTGGGAGTGAAATTAAGATTGTAGAGACTGAAATTGCTGCTCCTATCCAGATAGTTCCTGATAGAGTGGCCCAATCAGAAGATGGGGTAAAGCAGGCCTGCACAAATCTAGTCCTCGAGGGGCCGCAAACAGGCCAGATTTTCAGAATATCCCTACTTCAGCACGGCTGGCCCAATTAATTGCTCAGTATAAAAAGGAAGAAGGATACAGTAAAAAGACTTGGAGGGACTCTTTGACTTCCACCAGGTCCTGCTGGTAAGGTTCCTCCAGTGCCTGTAAAGAACCATTTTTCGGCTTTTAGGAAGAATTGGGGTTCAAGAGCGGAATACCCTGATGACATAGAGGAACTTTCCTTATCTGAAGAGGAGCATAATATGGATATTTCCATAGTGAAACCTGGTGCCATAGATGTGGTTCAGCCAGACATTTAAGCATGTCTTGTGATGTTCTAAAATGCAACTTGTGCCAGTCCTTGGGCCACGAGAGGGCAAGTTGTACAAACATCAGATGTAATTTATGCGATAAATTTGGACATTCATACACGAATTGCGCAGAAGCCTGGCATAATATTTCAAAAGTATGGGAGCAGGAAGTGGACTTCGAAGACAATGAAGCACTTTACGACCGGGCCCTGAAAGTTGCAGACAGAATATGTCTGGATCCGCCTGCAGATGGGGTTGGTCTGGTTCAGCCTAGGGATGGCACTTGCTTAGATCCTCCTGGGGACGGAGCTTGTCCTGGACCACTTGTGGATGCAGTTTGCCCAGATACTCTTACAGAAAAAACAATTACTGTGAGTGTAAACAAGGCCCAGGTAATGTCAGAAGACCCCTTAGAAGGATCCTCCTCAAATCTACTCCCAGCAGGGGAACAATCTGGGGAATCAGATGATCCTACTTTGATGGAGACCCAAGTGAGGGAAAATAATAATAAAGAAAAAGAAAGTGAGCAGATTTGGGCACAGGGAAAAAAGAAAAGGAAGAAGAGCATGGTAAAAAAACTTGGAGGGACTCTTCGACGTCCTGCAGGTCCCGCTGGTAAAGTTCCTCAGGTAGCTATGAAAAACCGTTTTTCTGCTCTCAGAAAGGATTGGGGGTCAAGAGCTGAGGACTCCGACGATGTAGAGGAACTTTCCTTATCCGAAGAGGAACATACTATGGATGTTTCCAGAGAGACAGACTCGGACATGATCCCACCTTCGGTGGCCACTAAGAGGTTTGGGTCATTGGGGGATAATGTGGGGAAAAAGAAAAAGTAATACGTTTCTTTTTTTGGGGTGGCTTAAAATGTTTGTTTATAAATTAATCCCTTAAAGGTAGCAGCTATTCATGTGGTAGTCAGGGATTTTATTTAGTTTCAATTAAAAATGTGCATAAAGGAAATGTGAAGTTGCTGTTGAGAGGAGAAAGGTTGGCACAAATGCTCAGTTAATATTTATATAATATAAGTTTGTACATAATGTGCAGTTTTTCTATGAAATGTAATTTTGGAATTTATTTTCAATAAAAAAAAGTTCCTCCTATTACGCTATATAACCTCTCCCTATAACTTATCCCAATACCCCATACACCCCTTTCAACTCTTATTAACCCATATAACCCCTCCCTATAACTCCTCCTATTTCTCCATATAACCCCTCCCTATAACTCCTCCAGGATGGGCTGCAGGTGAGCACCTGCAGGGGAGCCAGGATGGCCTTAGACCCAGGGGTTGGTGGCTGTGTGTTGGAGATGGAAGTAGGAGAGGCTGCAGGCTGCAGCAGTGGTGTAGGCCTTGGTGAGGCTGAATGCAAGGTACAGGAGAGTTTGGAAAGAAAGGAAGGGGCAGAACAGAATCTGCTTAAGAAAGAAGAGAAACGAGCTTTATTGAAGAAGTATAACAGGAAGGTAGAAGAATTGGAAATAGAAAATATTAAATTAAAGAGATGTCGTGGTCGTGAGATAGACATGCGCAAGAAGCAAACAAATCATCTGCATGTTGAATTAACCCGGTTGGAGGTTGAGATTGCTAAAATAACAGGGGTTCCAGTCAAACAGAAACGTTCCCTTTTAAAAACTATTGAAATGCTAACCCACAGTGCTGAACAGGGTGCTGAGCAGGGTGCAGAGCGGGGCGCAGAGAAAAATGCTAAGCAGGGTACAGAGCAAAGTGCAGAACAAGGCGCATATTCATATTGTGGAAACGGAAGCCAAAACCCCATTAAATGCTCTCAAGAAAAGATAAGTTTGGTGACGCCTACAAGAAGTGGGAGAGAAACTAGATCCCAGAACAAGTCTGCAAAGTCTAAAGATAAAACAGAGAACTTATCCCAGGAAAATTCTGATTCAGATCCTGACAATTTAATTCCACCAACTGCCAAGAAAACCCCAAAGGGTAAAGCTGCAAAAAAAAAGAAAGCAAAGGACCGGAGGCTAAAGGTTTCCACAGGAGAAGGTAACAGCCCTGTATAGGGTCCAAAGACTTCAGGGAAGGGGACTCACCTCAGGGTGTATCAGACTGTGAGCAAGGATCTGTTCCAGAGCTTCCAGCATCCCTGGGGTCAATAGCAGAAGCAGCAGAAGATCTGATTAAAAGACCATTGCATGCAAAGAAAGCAGCAGACACCTGTGATGTGGGGTTATCTCAGACTCCCACGCTGGGAGAAGTTAAAGAAATTACAAAGAAATCTGGAGAGCAGCAAAACAAGAATCTAGAAACTCTGAGAGATCAGCTGGAAATGGAGTTCGTACCTGAGAGCAGTGAGCCAGAGAACCCATGCTCACCTGGACTTACAGAATCACCCCCCTGCTTATTAGCTGGTCCTGGGATTCAGAACTCTGAGAGAGAACAGCAGGTGGTAATTAGCAGCAATGGAGACAGCATTAACCCTGTAGTGCCTGGGAGTGAAATTAAGGTTGTAGAGACTGAAAGTGCTGCTCTTATCCAAACAGTTTCTGATAATAGAGTGACCCAATCAGAAGATGGGGTAAAGCAAAGTAATGGCATTAAGGCAACCCCAGTTCACACAGCACCCCCTTCAGCCTGGAGTGGGAGATCCTTTGTGAGCGCTGTGACCAGAAATGCACAACCTTTAAAAAGGAGGAATGTGGTAAAGTTGAGGTATAAAGGCAGTGAGGAGATGAAGCCTGACAGGATTTTTGTAGGAAAACATCTATTGAAAGAATCTTTGGGTTTCAGAGCAGATGACATTTATGCACTTATCCATGTTCCAGGTTCATGCGAATACAATGTCAGCTTTAAGAGACCTCAGGCTCTGGACTATTTCTGGACAGAATATGAGAGTCTTAAAAATTCAGAATTATGGAAATCCTTTGCTGCTATTCCTGTGTCCAAACCGGAAACAAAGTCGGTAACAATTCTCTTCAGACACGAATCAGTCCCAATATCACATATTCTGATATGGCTTGTCAGATAATGCGAAGTACTGGCTCCACCTACAAGAATTATGGACGCAGAAGAAATTTGGATTGGAGGTTGGAAAGTGCAAGTCAGACTTTGGCGACATGGCAATGTTACAAAGCATTTGCCCAACTCCTTCTTCATAGGAAGAGAAAAAGGAAATTGTTTTTACTATGGTCAGCCAACCTTGTGCCATAGATGTGGTTCAGCCAGACATTTAAGCATGTCTTGTGATGTTCTAAAATGCAACTTGTGCCAGTCCTTGGGCCACGAGAGGGCAAGTTGTACAAACATCAGATGTAATTTATGTGATAAATTTGGACATTGATATACGAATTGCGCAGAAGCCTGGCATAATATTTCAAAAGTATGGGAGCAGGAAGTGGACTTCGAAGACAATGAAGCACTTTACGACCGGGCCCTGAAAGTTGTAGACAGAATATGTCCGGATCCGCTTGCAGATGGTGTTGGTCTGGTTCAGCCTAGAGATGGTGCTTGCTTAGATACTCCTGGAGACGGAGCTTGTCCTGGACCGCCTGTGGATGCAGTTTGCCCAGATACACTTACAGAAGAAACAATTATTGAGAGTGTAAACAGGGCCCAGGAAATGTCAGAAGACCCCTTAGAAGGAACCTCCTCAAATCTACTCCCAGCAGGGGAACAATCTGGGGAATCAGATGATCCTACTAAGATGGAAATCTAAGTGAGGGAAAATAATAAAGAAAAAGAAAGTGAGCAGCTTTGGGCACAGGGGAAAAAGAAAAGGAAGAAGAACACGGTAAAAAAAACTTGGAGGGACTCTTCGATGTCCTGCAGGTCCCACTGGTAAAGTTCCTCAGGTAACTATAAAGAACCGTTTTTCTGCTCTTAGGAAGGATTGGGGGTCAAGAGCTGAGGACTCCGACGATGTAGAGGAACTTTCCTTATCCGAAGAGGAACATACTATGGATGTTTCCAGAGAGACAGACTTGGACATGATCCCACCTTCACTGACCTTTTATGAGGTTTGGGTCATTGGGGGATAATCTGGGGAAAAAGAAAAAATAACACAGTGTGGTTTTTGGGGGGGGGGGGGGGGGGCTTAAAATGTTTGTTCATTAATGAATCCTTAAAGGTAGCAGCTATTAATGTTATAGTTAAGGCTTTTATTTAGTTTCAATTAAAATGTGTATAAAAGGAATGTGAAGTTGCTGTTGAGGAGAAAGGTTGGCACAAATGCTGAGTTAATATTGATATAATATAAGTTTGTACATAATGTGCAGTTTTTGTTTGAAATGTTTTTCTATGAAATGTAATGTTGGAAACATTTTCAATAAAGAGTTCCTCCTATTATCCCATATAACCGCTCCCTATACTCCTCCTATTACCGCATATAACCGCTCCCTATACTCCTCCTATTACCCCATATAACCGCTCCCTATAACTCCTCCTATTACCCCATATACAGTAACCTCTCCCTATAACTCCTCCTATTACCCCATATACAGTAACCTCTCCCTATAACTCCTCCTATTACCGCATATAACCGCTCCCTATAACTCCTCCTATTACCCCATATACAGTAACCTCTCCTATAACTCCCTCCTAATTTACCCCATATACCCGCTTCCTATAACTCCTCCTATACCCCATATAACCCTCATAACTCCTCCTTTTTACTCCATATTACCTCTCCATATAACTCCTCCGATTACCCCATATAACCTCTTCATATAACTCCTCCTATTACCCCATATAACCGCTCCCTATAACTCCTATTATCCCATATAACTGCTCCCTATAACTCCTCCTATTACCCCCTATAACCGCTCTCTATAACTCCTCCTATTACCCCATATAACTTCTCCCTATAACTCCTCCTATTACCTACCTACCCCATATTACTCCTCCTATTACCCCCATATAACCCCTCCCTATAACTCCTCCTATTACCCCATATACCGCTCCCTATAACTCCTCCTAACTCCTACCTTACCCCCGTATAACTGCTTTCCCTATAACTCCTTCTATTACATCATTAACTTCCTTCCCTATTACCCCATATAAC